>JAMPIT010000894.1:30028146-30293146 GCA_026261815.1 Monarcha castaneiventris obscurior | reverse complement strand
TCACAAACTCAGATGAATCTAAAACTTTTCAAAATGTTTCAAGTATCCTAATTAAAAGCAAATGTCTGATTTCTCACAGTATGTCAACAATTTTGAGTAAGAGACTGAAACTCATGATAAGCCTCAGTTTCCACCTTCCATTTCTAAAAAAGGAAAGGTTACAATTAGGAACCATAAATTTTGCATGAAACTGACAAAATCTGTGGTGATTTCTTTCTGCTGGTCCATGAGGTCCAAACCAGACAGAGTTTGGAAGGATAAATAATTTTTTTTTGAAAAAATACTGTTTTTAACTAATAAGTATTTCTCAAAAGTCTATCCTTTTTAACAAAAAGAATTAAAAATTAACTATTTTGTGAAATAAATGTTTCCTGCTCATTTAATCATTGTTACATTTTGCTGATGTTTCCTTTTATTTTCATTTAAAATATTTTGTACAATCAATTATAAGTCTTGACATGATTGCTATCTTTTAATACTGTGTAATGAAGTAGGTTTGATGCACAGGCATTAGTTGCATATACAGATCAAACCCAAATTAGCTAAAATGTATGTAAGCAAGTTTTTTTTATTTGCAAAAATAATTAAATAACTTACTGCTCTGTACCAAGTTGTTCTAGCTGTGCCCCAGAGACCAGTATAACCATTTGTATCACCTTTCCTGGATGATTCTCCTTGCAATATTATGCTTCCCCATGCTGGCTGAATGTGATCCAGCATGAGCCCAGGTGGCCAAGAAGGCCAGTGGCATCCTGGCCCATATCAGCAATAGTGTGGCCAGCAGGACCAGGGCAGGGATTGTCCCTCTGTACTTGGCACTCTTGAGGCCACACCTTGAATCTTGTGTTCAGTTTTGGGCCTCTCAATTTAGGATGGGCATTGAGATGATGGAGTTCACAGAAGGGCAATGGAACTGGTGAAGGGTCTGGAGCACAAGTCTGATGAGGAGCAGCTGAGGGAGATGGGCTCCATTATCCTGGAGAAAAGGAGGCTCAGGAGAGATCTCTCTTTACAACTGCCGGAAAGGAGGTTGAGAAGAATAAATGGCCTCACATTACACCAAGGGAGGTCTAGATCAGCTTTTAGACAAAATTTATTCATTTAAAGTGTGGTTAGGCATTGGAACAGGCTGCTCAGGGACATGGTGGAATCACCATCCCTGGAAGTGTTCAAAAGACATGTGGATATGGCACTTGGTTTAGTGGTGAACACAATAGTGCCGGGTTAGCAGTTGTACTCAATGGTCTTAGAGGTCTTTTCTAACCTTAACAATTCTATGATTCTATCATTCTAAGAATCATGCACCTCATGTGGCACCAGTGAGGACCGTATTTCTGTTCAGCACCTGCACTGATTTTTGATCTAGATTCCTTTTGTAGAATCATGATCTGTGCTAAGGAGGCCGTTTTGTAAGGAATTTAAAAGTATACACAGATTAGAGAGGATTCAGTAAATCCAAGAGCAACAACCAATTCCATGATTTGAATTTGAGAAAGTGAGGTAAATAATTCTGGATACAACTTGTTCTATAATTTAGCATTAGTCTACTTCAAATCAAATGCTTGCTTAATTAATTGGTAGTAAAAATTACTCTGCACTTTTTTTTCTGAGATTGCACATTATGGAAGGTTTTATATTATTTCATAGTGTGATAGTTTGCAACAAAAAGAAGGGGGGACTGTTCTGACAATCGTGATATACTTAATAAATATGCTGCAACTTTAGGAAACAAACAAGCATTGTTTAAAACTTAGCCGTTTTTTCTTATCTTGTTAATAGAAATAAAACATGAAAGCAGAGCAGAACAATATGTTTTGTGTAAGTTGGAGAGAACCAGGTTTGCAGGAAAGAAGCCAAGATGTATCGCATAAATTTTTCATGTAGCTTAAAATGAAGCAAAACAAACAAAAAAAATCCCACAAAAATAAACTCTGAAGTCTTGCATGTTTTCCATGGGAGACCACAACCTTGTGACTGAGTTCTCTCCCAAAGCAGAAGTAGTGCTTGATAAAACTTTATAAAGAAGAGTAAGTTTTTAGGTCCTTATACACAGGTAAAACACCAAAAATTAGGTAAAATGTTTGCACTTTAGACATGGCAAATCTATTTCTACTTTGAAACCAGAATTTTACTAACAAAATGCCTTTCTATCTATATATCTTGGGAAATCTTTCCCAAGTGTGAAACACATAATTCCTTGGATATCTTCCACTGAGAAAGAAATGAGTAATTTGATTATTGGTATCTCTAGGGAGGAGTTAGTAAAAAAATGCTGTCTTTAAATATTTTGTATCATGAACTAAAATGATTGAATATTTGACTAGAAAATTACAGTTAACTTTGGGAAGCTTTTGATACAGACCTGTCTTTAAAAAGCCTATTTGCAAAAGGCCTAGTAACCATGAAGGGGAACACTGTAATCCTTCAACAAATGGGTTAAAACCCACAGAATGGCATAATCCAGGGCCTAAAAATTCATGTCTCAATTTCGTCTTCTTCCTGGTAAGGAACTAAGAAACAACACTGTCTTGGTGTGAAAACATCTATGTGGGGCAAATGCATCTAGGTCATGCAGAAAACAGTATGTTGCCATAGCTATCATTAGTGTAATACTCTTCACAGCAAGTCCTACTGTGAGCTAAATTCAGGCCCAGTGGGTGCTGCACTATTGACTTCAATGAAGCTGCACCTGCTTATGCCCTATCTGAATCAGTCCTTGTGTCTACAATAAGAATAGTATTTCAATCACTGCCATTCACTGAACACTATTTCAACAGCCTCTCTGTGTGAATTCCTGCTATAAAATATCTGATGTGCAGTAGCTGGCTATTCCATCCCACCCTGTTTGCCCTCCCTTCCATCATTCCTCAGAGCAGGCCTCTTTCGAGCAGCACTGATCCAGCCACTGAGGCAGACAAAAGTCACAGCCAATATGAAGGATGATTATCCTCATGCATTAGAAAGCTATTTTAGCTGCTGACACAAAGTTTGGTTGCTTCTAAAGAGTGCCAGGGGGCATGCATTGCCATTTTTTCAGTGTACAGGCCAGTACCTGTTTGTCTAAATGTTGTCAAGTAGTTAATAATCTTAATTTTGAGAGAAAAATTTGTTGCATACCTATTTTCTCTGTATACTTTTCAATTGTTAGAGTACATTAGAAGCATTAAATGTCTTTCTGGCTAAGAACAATTAAATGGCATTTAAAGATGTCACCACCTGAGAACTAGGCTGTGAGTGTGACTAATGGAGGTTTCTCCGTCTGCTCAGTAAGGTCATGCCACCACTGACACATTCCTCTCATTGTATTTGATACCTGTATCAACATTCCTCAGTATTTCCTTCTTCCTTGTTGCACTTTCTAACTTGTGTCTCTTAGTCTCTCTCTAGTCCTGCTTCAGCTTACTCTGCACCTGATCATCACTTCTGAATGGATTTTTTCACCTTGCCCTTCAAAATCTTATGGTGGTTTTCTTTCCTATTGTCTTAGAAGTATGAAAAAAATTTTATCAAAACTAGGTTTTATTTCATTTTGAGCTGGTTTCCTTAAAATAGTGGCAGAACATAGGTACACTTAAGGGAAAAAATGTAGAATCCCCTTTCTACACGCATAAGTGGAAAGCTCCAACATTTCCTGAGGTGCATAAGACACTCCCAAAGGAGAAGGTTAGCCTGAATGTGGACCATGCCCATACAAATCCTCATGAGCTGACTGCCACCATGGTGCCACATGGTAAATTCTCTGTTCCTTCTTCCTGAGAGGTGAGGAAGACTTCAGCTCCCTACAGGCTGATTAACCCTGCAGTCTCTTTTACATGGTGCAACAGTTATGGTAACATCTGCCAAATGTGTGGAATCCAGTCCAGTGTAGCAGAGATGGAAAAAAGAATGGGAGGGACTAGTTGAGTTACATGAAACCTTCTACCTTCTCGATCAGATTTTGTTCTGACATGCAGGAAAAGGATAATTTGTGTCTGAGAGACTTTAAACTTTGTTCTTCTACTTCCCAGGTAAATGCCATAGTGAGTAGACTATGATGGAGAAGACAGAAATCTCGTTTTCCATTCCATGCAGGTCTTAAAAGGTAAGTGTAAGTTGGCTTCCTGAATTCTCATATCTTTGTGAGAACTTGGTTGCTGTGAATGCTCTGCCCATGCATCAAGAGCAGTATTTAATAGCCTGGAAATTGCAAAAAGATTAAGCCTAGTAACAGTGTTATCTTGCCTGCGTCACTAGCTGATCTATGTTAAGGAGTCATATTTTTAAAAGAGCATAAAGATATGAACACATGTCACTACTGTGTGATTTTTTGAAACTAAACTTTTCTGCATCTGAGAAACAAGAAAAGTATTGATTCTTCAATAGAGATTTTTAACTAATTTTTTAATGTTTTAAAAATATTTTTAGGAATCTCCTGGCATTTTTAGAAAGTTTGCAGAGCTCTTGTGCCAGTGCACTCCTCCTTTTCTGAAAGCTGCACATACTGTCAGTCAGCTACTAACCTCTGAAATCTGGTCTTTTAACTGGGTAAAAAGTATTTGTAGTACAGCATATGAGGAACAAATATGATGACCTTGAGACTTTCAGCTGTGAAGTCTCCTTGGAGCTCCATGTTTCAATTATGTCTTTTTTGGAAGTATTTTGTTTCCACAAAGCTGAAATCTAAAAAAAATGGAAAAGTGTTTGAAAGAAAACCTAAGCCAATGCTTGATGGCAGTTTAGTTGCTGACAGTCAGGTGAACTTCTGTAAAAATTGTACATTGAAGGTTATCAGCTAAAGACTGGTTGTCAGAGGCTGTCATCACAGTATGACATCACAGTAATTCTGAGGCTTACCTTGGACTTACTTTTTCTGAACAATTTGTTTCTTACAGCAGAATACTGCTGCATTGCACGTTACAGGAGGCAAAACATAATTCAGTGGATTGCCTTCTTGAGGCTATAACCTTAAAAGAAATGTAACTGAAAGCTGCAGGATCTTTCAGATACGATTACTTGTGTAAGTCTGACAGTTCTAATGTTACTCAGTAGACATTCTGAATTTGAAATATTCAGGGATATGGTTATTTACATTTTAAGCTGGTTTATCTCTGTGTGGTCACCTTGGCAACATAGAGGGATGGAAAGAATGCATAAAAAGACTCTGCTTCTCAATAAATGTTTATCATGTATTTGCTTGCATTTACAACTTGATACAATACTTTGCTAAATCCAGACTGGGCAATGCCATTTAATTTGGCTGCAAATGTACAAAACATCCTACTGAATATTATTTCTTATATGAGCAATGAAAGCAATAGCACAACAGAAATGTCAAAAACTTATATTGAGCACAAAATGTCCATAACTTGACAGTATTTCATAGAATCATAGAATTATCAAGGTTGGAAAAGACCTTTAAAAGTCATCAAGTCCAACCATCAACCAGCACTACCACTAAACCACTAAACCATCACCCAGAGCCAGATTAGACACCTCTAAAACACATCCAGGGATGGTGACTCCACCTCCCTGGTCAGCCTGTTCCAAAGCCTGACCACCTTAACAGAGAAACCTTTTTTGTAATATCTCATCGGAATCTCCTGTCTCAAAGCTATTTTCTCTGGTGCTCTCACTGCAGGCACGACAGAAAAGACAGGCCCCATTTCACTAGAACCTCCTCTCTGGTAGTTGTAGAGAGCAATGAGATCCCCCTGAGCCTCTTCGAGACTAAACAAACCCAGCTCCCTCAGCTGTTCCTCATAAAACAAGTTCTCTAGACCTCTCACGAGCCTTGTTGTCCTTCACTGGACACGCTCCAGTACTTCAGTAGCCTTTTTAAAGTGAGGGGCCCAAAACTGAACTCAGTTCTCGAGGCGTGGCCTCACCAATGCTGAGTACAGAGGGATGGTCACTTTCCTAGTCCTGCTGGCCACACTATTTCTGATACAGGCCAAGATGCTACTGGCCTTCTTGGCCACCTGGGCTCACTGCTGGCTCGCACTGAGCCTGTGGTTAACCAGCACCAAGTCCCTTTCTGCCAGTCTTGCCCCGGCTTGTAGTGCTGCCTGGGATTGCTGTGACCCAAGTGCAGGCCCTGGCACTTTGCCTTACTGAACCTTGTGCTGTTGTCCTCAGCCCAGTGCTGGAGTCTGTCCAGATCCCTCTGTAGAGCCTTCCTTCACTTGAAAGATCAGCACTCCCACTCACCTCAGTATCATCTACGAATCTACTGAGGGTGCCCTCAATCCCTAGATCCAGACCATCAATAAAGATGTTTAACAGGACCAGATCAAATTAAAATTCTGTAGAAGTTCTCTACTACAGTTTTTAAGTCCCAATAAAGTTGTCTACTAGGTGTTACAGACAAAATTTTTGTAATATTTGGATATGGCTTTTATTTTCAGTAGTGGGACTTTTCTCACTTAAAAGAAATTACTAATGGTGGTCTGGAAACTATTAACTTAGAAAGGAACAGTTTAAGGTGTTTGATCCTCCTTTGATGAAGTGTGAACACTAGACCTCTTTCCAGAGGTGATTCTTCTCTGAAGGGAGAGAAGGGAGGGAGTGAGAAGGGAATGAGTCTCTGTAACTGTGTTTAAGAGAAATTATTTCTGGTGGTCAGTTTAATTAGTTATTGGTAAGTGTTGCTCTTCATGTTTTCATTTTACATGAATATTGTCAATACTATATAATCTCTGTCAAAAATTTCAGATGTGAATCTCAGTGTTGTTCAGTGAATCTACATTTTCCTTTAAAAAAACACAGCATGAATAAATGCAAATATCCAAAGGAGGCCAAGTGTACATACAATGTGCTAGTACTAGGTCATTCCAGAAAACAAACAAACAAAACCCAAACCCATACCTTCACAGTGAGTTTTTACTGGAGGAGAGTTTCAAATCATGCAGGTGTGATGAGTTTGATCCAGCGCTTGGAGTCCTAGGGCTCATATTACCGTATCAAAATATAACCTGACAGTCTAATCTTTAAAAGTTTATATTCCACATAGAAAAGGTGAGGAGGAAGAGAGAATCAAGACATACAAAAGGAAGTGACTTTCCTGGACTACACAAGAGATTAATGATAGAGTACATAATGTAACACAAGTCTTCTGTGTCTGTTTTAGTGACTCATTAGCTCTTGCATGCAGTGCAATATCCTAGACTACAGTTAATGAGAAATATTATGGATCAGTTTAGGAAGAATTTTCCTTCACCTTGATCAATTTCTTCTGTATTTTAATGTGTGGAGATATGGAGAATCAGATCCAGAGTTTTGAATTGGTTCAGCTTTATAGATATTCTATAAAAGTACAAGAAATCTTTGAGTTTACCATTTCCTTTTAGTAGTTTCTGAACAGAACAGAAAATGAATGCTTAACTGGGACAACTCCACATCCCTTAAGATTCTCTCATGCTAGTAAAATCTAGTTCTAAATTTTGGGTAAAATTTTTGGCTGCTTTAAAATGCAAGGTTATTTATTTTACAGGACTTTATATTCTCCTACCAATCCTAGCAGTGTTGAAGACGAGTGATTGACAATGATGTTAAAAATTATTTGTGTGCAATAATTGTCTCTTTTCTTTTGTCATAGACCAGTTCATGAAGATTATTGCATCATTGTCTGTCAGTGTTTTGGATATCAAATTTGAAAGTTAAAGTTTGCTCTGTATTTGAAAGGTGCATCTGAGGCATTCTTGTGCTGAATTTTGTTATCAGTTCTGTAGAAATACCCTATGACAAAGCTACTTTTTTTAACTTGTAGATAAAAAAATCTGAATCATCATTTCCAGCGGAGCTGGATACACAAGTTTCCCAGGCTTTAAACTTATGGAATCAGGACTTTGCCTGCAGAGTTCTGTTGAGCTAATATATTAATTCTGCTATCTATTGACATGGAAATTTTGCATATGTTTTTTATATACAGATATATATACACACACATTTATACAAACATATTACACACGTGATATATGTTATTTTGGATTAATTGCCTGCTGAATCTATTTGAAGATTCAGAAGAAAATCCAGTGGTTTTTTTCTGTATACATACCAGACATACTATTTTAATTTTAATCATGTGGATTCTGAAGAGAAATGTGCTTCTAGGTTTACCCTAGACTCTCTCTGGTGACAAATAATATAAGCTCCCAAATGTGTTTTGACCTTCATAGGCTAAAGGCCAAACCTTCAAAGAAGGGCTTCTAAAAATCTTCCAAAGGAGGCAGTTTACCACAGTGCCACAACTCATAGTTCAGGTCCGTTTGAACACCTTTGACAGCAGACGATGGCTAAACAAAACCAGAATATGAAAAAGATCCCTGTAAAAGATCCTTTTAGGCTACTCTTTTAAGAAAAACAAAGGAAATGCTCTAAAATAACTTCCTTCACACAATCAGATCAAGTTAATCTGTATAAATTTAGAAATTCCATCTTTGATTCAGCCTTCTCCCCTTCCCCCCAAACACAATATCAGGACAAAGAAATCAGTAGTGCTTCTACTTGTGAAGCTTGGTAACATTGGAGGAGTTCCAAGTACAGTCACACAATGTGTGTTTTTCAGGCACTACCACAGAGTCATACTACAAAGGGGCAAAACTGATGGCAGAAGACACAAAAGCATCGTCTGTTCCTTAGGGTTCTTCCTCTGAATTAACTGCAAGGTGATGTAATTTTCTAGTACTGTGGGGTGAACAGACTAAACTCATGTAACTCCATAATTTTATTCTAATTGTGACTGGGGGTGAGAAGCCTAAATATGATGAGGTGCTAACAATTAAGGTTCTAATATTAAGGGTATCCTCAAGAATTTACAGTCTACACATAAGTATGTGCCTGGAATGGACATTCTAAATCATCTAGTCCAAACACTTCCTACCAAAAGGTTTGGGTACCAGACACCTATTCAAATATACATTAAGCTAGAAAAAGGAATTCCCATTATGCATCTGAAGAATGAGAAACAAAATGTGAACTACATTTGAACTTCTGAGAGTGACCATAATGTCTCAGACACAAAAAAATATTTACTGGTTTTACTATCATTTGCTAATAACTAAGTTCAGACAAACAAAAATCAAGTGCTTGGCTAGCACTTCCATTTTTAGAAAGAAAAACGTATTCAGTGAGAAAGAATCATTCTTTTAATACTGTTTGGAAACCATAGAAAGGGATGCATTACCACTAAGGCAACTAATTCTCATATTCATGAAAATTGGATCAGTAACATCTGGAAGTTCTTTTGGTTCCATCTGATAAGTACCTAATGGTCTCAAGGACTAGGTCATCCTCTAGTGTTTGGAAGATTGAGTCTGACAGAGAGACATCTTGCAGGAACAGATTTTACATGGAAGTAGATAATTCCTACTGTCAGTTAGAATGGCTTTTTTCATAGTACTACAATGTATTTAGTGCCAGAAAAATTGAACTAAAACAATTAGACAATCTTAAGTTTGTTAAACCTTAAGAAATTATTCGATAACACAGTTTTTGTTTTAACTTGTATGATTTAGTTTCCAATTACTTAGGAAAAAAACATTCAAAAATAGTTTTCCTATGATCTTAGTAACCAAGAAAATTGAAGCCAATCTTTTCTATGTACCAGGGAGAAACCAGCACAATCTGTAAGCATATTAGGGACTTCTTTTAGTTCTGATTTAGTTGGACAATGATGTATGTTTATTTTGAACTTTGCTTGCTGCAGTAATCCTTGTGCAGAACATTTTGTTGATGGTGAAAAGATGATAGGGAGGATGAGAGCTTGGAGACAAAATAGTGGAAGTTTCTGTTTGATATTTCACAGTTGTCTGGAGAAATGTCTTCTACTTTTATTGAAAGTCTGTTTCATAACTATGCACCCCAGGTCCACCATCTCTGTTCACAGTTTAAAGATACAAACTCTTTCTAAGCAAGTCTGGATTTCAGCCCATAAGGAACTCCCATTTTTTGTCAGCCTCAGTTTAAGCTCTTGCCTTCTGCATCTGCCAGAAACAATCAGAAGAAAACTTGGCCATTCTAAAATGACGAAATAGCCTATTTAACAGTGGGAACAAACTTAAGTTCTGCTATGGAATCTCAGGAACAGAGCACTGCCACCTGAGACCATTGCGAAAGCCAGCTCCTAAAGGCAAGAGTTCTGTTGGACATTGAATAGCTATGTGCTAGCAGGTCATTAAGGGATTGTTTGGGAAAGAGGTGATTTGCACACAGCCAAATGAAGTGAGCATCCTGTTCATTGCTTGCATCTATTAAAATGAACTTTTGTCCCTCCGACTATGCCAATTTTCTCAAAGGAGCAAGGACTCTGTGTTTAACAATCACTGGTTTATTTTTAAAATGCAAGCAGGAAATGTAAACAGAATCTGAGGCTTACTGCTAAGCTGCAGCCCTTAGTTTATTGGCTGAGGAATCAATCCTGAAGGATGCCGAACCTTCTGGCACTAGTCCAGACCAGCACTTCAGCACATGTCAACTTTAACACAAGGGGCCTAGTCCTGTGATTAGAGTTAAGCATGTGTTTATGTGTTTTCCTGGCCTTCAGCCAGGGTGCTCAACACTTTTCAGGATCATGTCTTCAAAAAGACGTGGCAGTATCTGAACTTCAAAGTGAAGTGTGACCTATTGATCTTAAATCACTTTCCACACATGCTAGATGGTAATACAGACTAGCCAGCTCAGGCCACATCCTTCTCACACCTTCCTTTGTCTCATGTGTTCAAGAGAAAGAAAATGATTAAACATACTGCGGTCTTTTCTGTCCACATTGCACATCTTGACTCTCATGAAATATCATTCAGAATAAAAATGTGGTGATCAGGTGTGATGATGTACCGTTAAGGGGAAAGGAGCACCTACCTCAGGCTAAACCCTGGTTTCTCTGTAATCTTTATTGTGGAATCTGCAGGTTTGAGTACAGACCCAGAATGCTATGACCTGTCAGTCCTTCTACACTGAAGGTTGCTTTGGATGTTAGAGTTCAGGTTTGCAGATCACTATGGATTATTTTTTTGCTAGGTCAGTGGAATAGCACTACTGTAAGATTTATTACTAAATGTAAGAGGCACTTACAGGATTAGCAGGAAGGGTAAGTCCTAACAACTGAAAGAAAAACCATAGTACTTAAGGTAAATTCTGACAATTTCCTGTGGCTTTGGTTCAGGAATATATTCCATTTTCCAGTAAACATTCATTTTAGGATAGAGCTTTTCAACACCAAATTATCTGAGTCCACTTACATTTCAATGTATTTGAGGTACAGAGAAAATGCAGTGATAGGTAGTGGTAGCTATCTTGTCTGAATATTGGCTTTGATTTAATCTCTTCAGCCTGGATAAGGTTTTAGTTTTACCCAGAGCCCACTATACTAAGAAACACAGTTGTGACAGTTTTCCTTCAGTTCTACTTTCCCTCTGAAGGCATTCCTAAACCCAAGACTAGTATTACATTCAACAGCTAAATTAACTTGGGAAAATAAAAATGGCAAGAACAGCATTTCCAGACGTAGACATTCATTTCTTAATACACATTGCCACCTGGGGAAACCTGAAGATGCAGTATTTGCTATGAAATTTAACATGCTAACTCTAAAATTCATAGTAGTTTCTAAAGTTTATTACACATGTTATCTCCAAGTCATTCTTGATGTATATTATTACTGATTTTCTTAATATTGCAACATTTAAATTTTTTACAGAAATTATACACTTCTTAGCTTAATGAAGGCAGTGAACATAACAGCAGGTAAATTAACTGCGCTAATTAGAAAAAAAAAAGCATTACTAATTTATTTTGCATTTATTTACTAACTTATTTGCAGGTATATATGTATTTATAACAAACAGACAAACTCATCCCTTTTAGTCATATGGAAACATTTAAGGACTTCTAAAATATAAATCTTCATTTGAGGAAAATATTCCAGCACTGTTGAAAGAGTTTGAGCAACTAACTCTGTAAATTGCTGTGAGATCCTAATGTCAGAAAAGGCTTCTGAAAATTAAAGAGCTGCTGACACCTCATGGCAAACTTTAAAAACCATTCTCAGCTCACATATCTCTACTATTCTATCATTTTCTCTGCATTTCTTTTAAATAAAAGGTCTTTGTTTAGTTGGTTTGCAATAGCATATGGGTCAAAATAAATTTGATAACAGTGTCAAAGAAACATTGCTCATTCAGTTTAGCAAAAAAAACCCTAGCAGAAATGAACTCTTAAGAAGAGTACAGATAAAAGGCTGGGTATTCCATCAATTGGTCTACACTAGTCATTAATAGAGAGGTGCTGCTAGTACAATGCATACTTATGTTCCTTTCAGTATTATAATCCCCTCATTTGGGAGTTATTATCTCAGCTGTTTCAAATCACACAAAGCTGACATTCCATGTAAAAAGTTGTCAGCAAGTTACACTTTTTAATGGCTCAAAGCTGTTGAAAAGTTTCAAAGCTGTGGAACACAAAACAAAAAGGTATTTTTGAAATGCTTCTGATGTTTTCTCTCCTCCTACACCACACCTTTTTTTTGTGCAGTGTAGTATCTTGTGTTCCCTCAGATGATATTTCCTGACAGAGACACCTTTCAATCTGCCAAGGGCTAAATGCATGCTGGAATGTAAGGTAAAAATCCAAAATAAGAAAAAAAAATTCCCAGAGAAGGAATTTAAATGCCAGAAAAGTCATTCTTCCAGTGCAAACAGCAGCTGCCAGTTTAAATGTGCCATTTTTCAAAACAAAGTCTTCAACAGTCAGTCTGGGAGGCATAAAAAGATTGCTGAATAATTTTGGAAATTAATTACTTACTTTCTTCAATAATGTATACCTGAGAATTCAGCAGATATTCCTGTAGTTGCTTGGGATTTCTATGGCTGCAAAAGCATTATGACCAGTCAGATCTGCAATCGCTGTAAAAATGCATTCTGTACACCACCAAGCCAATAACTGTTCTACCCTTACCATGGGTACAGCTGCAGGTAAAAGCTGTTAAAGATAACTATAGGGCATTTATTCCTTTCCATAAAATTCTCTAAGCATTTGCTTATGCAGTGTCTTTTCTTAAGATTTCTGTCTCTTTGGCAAACTGATCCTGAATGAATCCTACCTGCAAAATGCAGGTAAAATACATGGAACAAATGCATTAGATACAACCTTACTTTTGGAAAAGAACTGAATTTGTCAGAAAAAGTTTAAGTAGGCTGCTGTATAAATTTCTTAGGATAAATTAGCTTAGCTTGTCCTGATGTAATAAATTAACTTGTTGCATCAGAAAAGGCTTCTGAAAATTAAAGAGCTGCTGAGTTCAAATGTATTCCAGATAAATCAGTATAATTGTGAAATATATACAAAGAATATGTATCTAGAATCTGTAGAACACAGTTTGTACACACTGCATGATGGTCCAGCTTGGGATTTCCTTGGGAGAAATCCAAGAGCTCTTAACATCTTCTTGGATGTAATATGAATCATGCTGAGAGACATCCATGGCAAGGACCATACTGTGTCAATTCCAAGAGGATCTAGGACTTGATTCAAAGTTCCACAGCACCAATTTTTCTATTTTTTTACCTATTATTCTGTCATTGAAAAAACAGGTCCTGAGATCTCTGCTGTCATGATCACACCGGGTTGAACACGTTGAACATCTCCATCCTTTTATAGTTATTTAAGTGGAGTAACCAACTTTCACAAGCCACCAAGAGATCAGTCTGTACAGGGAGAGCACTTGCCAAAGTTGCAGCATTTGGTAGAGTCAGCTCAATCTTACAAGTTTAAAAAATTTTCATTTTGCTACTCGGAAGGATGTTATTAAAAAACCTTTTATTCACTTATTCCTTATTGGCGTTTTAACTATGAGAATCTTCATTTGCTCCAGAGAGTTCAACCATGTATGGCCTTTGACAAGCTTAAATTACTTTCTTACTGGTTAACTTTAGGAGCTGTTTCTGCTCAATAAAACCAGATGCATATTTAAACTTTGGAGGATTCAACACTTTACAGAACTACTGCATAAATTTTTGATCTCTAAGGTTGTCAAAGTTTGGGGATTTTGTTTTGCTTCTCCACATTAAAGGTATCTCCATTTAAACTTAAAATATTCTCCTCATTGATTTTAGTGACATTTTCTTCCCGTATTCAGGAATGCTTACTCAGCCCATGCATGAGTTAGCTTTTGTTGACACACTTCACAGGAAATTAAAGCTTAGACTCTAGATAATTGCCCTTAGCCTTTAATATAAATTTATATAATTTCTGGATTAATATTTAAGTCTATTGGTTCTTCATATATAATCTCTATTTGTAGCTATAATTTAAATAATCAAACTCCTTCCTAATTTCCTCCAGGTTTGAATCTGACAAACTCTGCCATGTGGGAAAGGCTCCTTTGCATAGATTGCAGTCTCAGAAGAACAGATGACCTGATTAGCAGCAAAGTCCTAGTGCTCTTTACATTCACATGTGCTTTGGTATGTCCTCAAGAGTGTTTTCTACGTGCACTGTATTTCCCAGCTTCAGTAGCTTCCTAGCCTGGTATCACGGGCTATGGAATGTCCAATTATTTCCTGCTTTTCCTTTAAAAAGTACACTACTGGCCTGCATTAAACTTTACATGAGTTCACTCTCTTTGGAAGGAAAGTGAAGTAACCACAGCTTTTCAGTACAAGGATAACATTTTCCCATTGTTTGTCTACCATAAAAGGCATTTACAAAAGCGTTTAAGCTATGCTTGAAATGTGTTATGTGAAAGGGCTTGCCATCTCCTGTTGCTTTCACCATATTACTGCATTTGCCAGACATTATTAATCCTGGCACTAGGAAGTTAGAGGTAAACCAAAGCTTAAACTGTTCCAGTAATGGATACAAGAAGTATATTTCACCTTGCAATCTGAACATTAGTGCACTCCTTGTCTCCTGTGTGTGGTGGTGGGTAACGTACTATGTTTAAAAACAAAGTTAAATGAAGCAACAGGTCAGAAAACTTGTGTGTACATTGGAGAGCATTAACCCCTTCTTTCCAGACCATTTCATTTTCTTTACATGAATTCTGATTACAAAACAGTAAAAACTGTGCAAAAGTACTTCACGATGTTATGAATGTTTTGCTAAAATATGTGTTAATTCCATCCATATCTCTTAAGTATTGTTTCCTAAGTACCACATTTTTGCCATTAATATTTTAGGCAGCTGTTGAAACTACTGGTAGAAGATGAATTTTTGATGATATTGTAAAATATCCAACTTGACTCTAAGTGTTAAATCATATCCAACATGATTTCAAGGGTTTCATTACGTACAAAATAGACATAATTGGGGAACATACTGTCCAATCAAAACTGCTTGTCTTCATATTACTGAACTCCCACAGACAAATAATTTCTGATAGAGATTCAGAACAAAAAAGTATTTCCAAGAATTCTTCTATAAATAATCCACAGATCCCACTCATTCTCAAAATATTTGAAATGAAAAATACTAGGAACCCTGTTAAATAGACAGCAGCGAGATGGAAGAAGGTTTAGCTGACATTCATTCCTGGGAGTCTGGAACTTCCAAAAGCCATCATTCTACAATGTGTTTCAATTTTAGGTCTCCAGAGTCCCTATTACAAAGTCAAAATTAATAAAAAGAAAATAAAGGAAGCTATAATGTTGTTTAAAAAAACATGTGAAATTTAACACAAAAGCTGTTAAAATAACATTACTGTCCGACGTAAACCTAAAAATACAAGGGAATTCCGAACTAGGGCAGATGCAATAACCTTAACGCAACCCCGTTGTGCCTACCAATTGCATACATATGGTATGTAAACTAACCCGCTGTTCTGAGACCCTCTGCTAGAGGACCATATGTGCTGCAATTGGTAAAGCACAGAGGAGCTGTGTGAGGAGTGCTCTGTCAGTGCTTATACTAACTTTCTTCTTGGGTCACACACACCTTCATTGCACCAGAACCTGTTTGCTTCCACATTTCTGTTTTCTCCCCGATTTTCCATTTAGTCTTCTCATTTTAGTTTTATTTGGTTTAATCATTAAGATAAAAATCTTGATAGTAAGATTTTCCAACTGAACGCTGTTTGACAAAATAATTGCATTTGTGAAGTTTCTGCCTCTTAATTGTAGGAATTTTCACCTCAATAACTTTCTCATACCCTCTGAAATAAATGGCATATATCTTGCTTTGGTTTTGTCATTTCAGTGACAGTCACTTTCACCCAAACTCAGAGATGTTTTTTTGGCTCCTCCAAACTTCTAGATAAATCTGAAAAAAAATTCTATTTGTTCTACACAACTTAGCAACAACTCACTCTCCAGTACCTAACAGATTTGACTTGAAATATTTCACCATATTATACTTTTGTACTTTTCACCACTTTCTCTATTCTCTAGGTAACTCAGTGCAGATTAACATCATCCATTTTCCTGTAAGCAGCAACATAGACCAAGATGTATCTTTTACTCCATTAAGTATTGATATTTATCATTTATTATTAAAGAGGCTGCATTCCTTTTCCCACCATTTTGAATGTCTTTTGAAAATAATTTAATAGGTTTAACATAATATCTTAGAAAGAAAATGTTATTCTCCTAGGACACTACACATGCCTACAAGCTCCAACCAGCATAGTAAATAAGTCCAGGTAAAGTATAGTGTAAAACACAGATTAAAAATTTACTAATTAATAAATAACATACATGAAGTGTACACGTGTGAGAATGCACACAAGACCCACAAATGAACTGTGGGACAGCAGATGGCAGAATATTAAGTTCAAGATATTTAGACATTTTTGTGATTTTTGGTTACACTATCACGCACAAAAAACATTAAAAGGAACAAAAGGGGCAACAAATAGTGCTCTGGAATTCTGTTTATCTATCTAGCTTCCAAAATCCTTCACTGAGTTTTGAGTGCTTATTTCAGCACTCGTTGCAGGGTGGAGATTGTACAAAGGTGGTTTTGTTTTTGTGTAGTCTCAGGACTTTCCTAGTGCTGGATCAGTTAGGTTGGAAACGGAAGCAGCCTTAGGCAGTTTGCTCTAGGCTGCTCTAATTTAAGACAGTTACCAAAGGCCTCTAGGGGCCAATTTATGGTTAAGGTGTCAACTAGAAGTATGAGCTGTATAGCCTTGCCTCATGGAGTGGTGCAGAGCTCTTGCAGTGCCTCCACATGAGGGAGGGTTTCCTTTTTCTTGGTGGGATCCTAAATGTTAATCAGGTCTGCATGTGCACACTTCTAGGAAGAACTGGATCTTATCCACCTGTGTCCAGCCCAAGAATGCAACCAGGACATTTCAGTAATCAAAACTAAGGAGTGCATTTGTATAAAACCTTAGGATTTATTTCAGGACAGGAGAAGGAGATGGAATATGTTCTATCTCTTTCAGGTAGAGTTTCAGTTTATTTTGAGGAATAAAAAGGTGGCAGGACACACTGATCTTAAGCTACTACGTTTATGCAACTAAATGGGTCTGTCACAGTGTTCCAGAGAAAGTAAATGACAAACAGGGCTTATACTGACCTTCTACAATAAGAAGTTGCAAGGAAAAAAGTTTTCTCTGATTTTATGATATTTTAGACTCCTGCAGACTCTCCTTTCACTCCAGTCATTCCCCTCTTTTGCTGATATAGTTTCGTAGGGGCCACAAAGAGAAGAAGGATACCCAGATTTTTAGGACAAAAGCTATTAAAGGCCATGTAGATGAAGCCAAAGTCAGAATCATGTCTAGTAATAAATGAAGCATCTGAACAATGTCATATTTGTTTTTTGTTTCTTTGTAAGTAGATTTACTTCTTAATAGTTGATGGTTGTGCATTTAGTATCATCATTTTTGGTTGTTCCCTTAATAGTATAGGGTTGAATTGAACTCTGTATATAAATCATTACATAGAAATGAGCATCTCAGTAGCTTAGACTCAGTTTCCTTGTTAGGTTGAAAAGGATGAAGAATTCCTGGCCAGGTGCAAGCCACTAAGATCCCGTTGACATAATGTTAGATTGAGGTAGACTCTAAGAGAAGGAATGGTTTCAAAGAACACAATATCCTTCATTAAATGCTTGGTTCTTATCCAGGTCACCCCTGAAGTATGTTTGAAATTAATTTACATTCTTTTAAGAAGGCCTTTATACTTATCTGTCTACTTTTGAAGGCCCAAAGTAGACTACATAAGCAAATAATTAATTTTTGGCTTTGGAAGCTAATTCACACAGGATGAGGTTTGAGAGGTTTTAGTTCTGTATGTGCCATTATATGCATGAAGCAGGTAACTACATCTGGGAGCAATAACCTTATGTTTGTTATCTATGGTAGAAGATATGGTGTATCTAAGGTATGAAGATATGCTAATCATGGATTAGCTTCTTTATTTCTTAAAAAAATATCCATATCTGATGATAAAGTACTGTAGACAGTAACCTGACAGGCATTGTGCTAGACAAGATGCGCTTTTTAGTCAACTTCCTTTTTATTTTCAAACGTTTCTCCTTTCACTCTTGTGGCCTATAGCTGTGCAAGTGGATAAGTGGCTCTTTCAGATCTGATGCCAACATCAGTCTACAAATTGGCAGATGGTGCCATGAGGCAAGGCAGTTAGTTGGCAAGCCCCCCACCCCCTGCCCTGCAACCAATTTAGCTTCTTATGTTGGCATGGATCCTGCCATCCTGAGCCAGTGCCCAAACTAGGCCTTCTAGTGTGTGACTCAATATGCTACTGCTTAGCCCTAGGACAGCTAATCATGTATTCTTTCAAAATTGATGTGAATTAATTAGGCACTGTGGGCAGGGTCTGAAGGGGAGAAAGTGCATGGTCCTACTAAGTAGAGCAAAGCAGAAATGCATTCCATGTTAAAACAAAATGCTGTCCCTTTCTGCCAGTGGCTAAGCACTGCCCTTTATTTACTCCTACATCACCTTTCTGTTGAGCAAGATCAGGTTTGATCTGCTGGGTACTCATTAAGTTGCAACATATTTGTTTTGTTAATTGGCACCAACATTCAGGATTTTTTTTCCCCTGGCAAATATAGATCGTCTTGGCAATTGTGCACCCCAAGAAAAGAAGGAATTGGAAATCCCAGTGCCATATAAGTGTAATTAGCTTTAACTGGAAAAACAGAAGCTGGAGTTCAGACAAGCTTGCTGGCTGAGTTATAGGGGAAACTTTATCAGGAAGTGCTGCTGTGTCAGTGGGAAAGTACTGTAGCTATGGATACTGGGGATTGCCTAAATATAATTCAGCTACATAAAGGCCTAAGCAAAATGAAACAAATCACTTCCTTTCCAAAACTTTAGATATTAAACTCACAGTGTTGGCCAAAAACGGAAACCCTTTCAACTGATAGAGTGACAGGCTCATAAATTTTGCCACAAAACCTTGCAGTGGGAAGGACTCTCTCCTGGAGCTGGGTTTCTCACCAGGGACCCTGTGTGTATAATGGCATGTTTGCTCAGGCATTGGGAGCTGGGCTGCAGACACTAAAGAAGGTTTGATTCTTTTCTAGTGTCTTGGAGTTTCATTCCAACGTGCCAGCAGATGCCATATATACAATGAAAATTCAAATAGTGGAGAAACAGAAATATTATTGTAAGGCTTTAAATACAGAGGAGGAAGAAAAATAGCCTTTTGGTTCAATTTTTTTTTTTTTGTTAGAGTAAATTAATGCTTCATTGGGAATACCCTGTTTCATGAAGATCAAAATAATTTTAAATCTTCAGCTGAAATTTTTTGGTGAGAGTTTTTGCTTTGAAGGTTTCAACAGTTATGTTCACCATTGTGTTTACTTTGCATAGTTAGATTAAAAAAGCAAGCAATGCATCTTGTGTAAGCAATGCATCTGATAATCATCACAATTTTTTGTATGAGGCTTATAATACTACAATTCTTGTTGTGGGCCTTGTATAAAGGAGTTTCAGGGTGGTGCCCAAGTAATTTAACAACCACCTATGTGGTTCTGCTACTCTAGTCACAATGGCACCATTTTATATGGGCATACAAAATTGCAGATGGAGAAGAAAATATTTACATATTTTTTTTATGCAGGAATTTTGCAGGTATAAAAAGCAAATTTTTTATTTCTTCTGGTGAGGCTCAAGGAAGGTTTTTTCACAGCTTAAACTGACTTCCAGACAGAAAGATAAAGATTTTATATAAATACTAATTGGAAGTATTAGAGTTTGTGGGATTTTTTGGCTTGGTTGGTTTGTTGTTTTGGGGGTATTTTTGTGAATCCAAAGATACAAAAGTGATTTATAGAGGTAGAAATGAAAACAAGAAATATAGGAAAGCAATTGCTGAACAGTTAGAATTTTTAGCACATTTCCCCTTCCCTTCCCTTCCCTTCCCTTCCCTTCCCTTCCCTTCCCTTCCCTTCCCTTCCCTTCCCTTCCCTTCCCTTCCCTTCCCTTCCCTTCCCTTCCCTTCCTCCCTTCCCTTCCCTTCCCTTCCCTTCCCTTCCCTTCCCTTCCTTCCCTTCCTTTCCCTCCCCTTCCTTCCCTTCCCTTCCCTTCCCCTTCCCCTTCCCCTTTATTCCCTTTCCCCTTCCTCTCTTCCTCTCTTCCTTCTTCCTCTCTTTCCCTCTCTCCCTTTTTTTTTTTCTTTTTCTTTTCTTTTTTCTTTTCTTTTTCTTTTCTTTTCTTTTTCTTTTTCTTTTTTCTTTTTCTTTTTCTTTTTCTTTCTTTTCTTTTTCTTTTCTTTTTCTTTTTCTTTTTCTTTTTTTTCTTTTTCTTTTTCTTTCTTTTTCTTTTTCTTTTTCTTTTCTTTTTCTTTTTCTTTTTCTTTTTCTTTTTCTTTTTCTTTTTCTTTTTCTTTTTCTTTTTCTTTTTCTTTTTCTTTTTCTTTTTCTTTTTCTTCTTCTTTTTCTTTTTCTTTTTCTTTTTCTTTTTTTTTCTTTTTTTTCTTTTCCTTTTCCTTTTCCTTTTCCTTTTCCTTTTCCTTTTCTTCTTCTTCTTTTTCTTCTTCTTTTTCTCTTCACTTTTTTTCTTTTTTCCTTCCACTGAGGAACAGCCAGATCAGCAACTTGAATTTAGTTATTTACATATCTATACTCTCCCCTCTGCAAATCATTCACTTAAAGAGCATGTAAAAACCCCCACTATTCCCCAGAGCAGCAAGAAAGTGGGATTAAAGACCCATGGGAACTGTTTCTAACATCTTATAAAAAAGAAGAAAAGTCACAGGAGAATTCAAAGGTAAAGGTCTTAGACATGACAAGGAACAGTAGGGAAGTTAAAAATATCTCCAACAGAAAGCTGAATCCGAAGTGTAGAGGTTGTATGCCACACACATAAAGAAGCGAAACAGCAGAAGTTAATTAAATACAAATCTAAGGGGGAGAGGGAGGGCAGAAATGGAGCAAAATGCTATCATCCAAAGGCAGTGAAAAACTCATCATTAGACCTGACACTGAATTTAAGGCTAAATCCTACCATGAGAGTACAGCCTAAAGCAAAGGCATACTTCAAGAATCATAATTTTGCAATAAAGTAACTGGATGCATAGGTTCAAACAGAGGGAAATAGATTAAAAGTGACCTTCTATAAGTAATAAAAATTACCTCAATATGGAAATCTTTTAAAAATATTTTATAAACCTAAATGTTAGGTTAGAGGTCAAAATAGGTGTACACTTATAGACTTGTATGACTATCAGAGAAGTAAACTTTCAGCGGCAGTAGTTTTTGACAGGAGAGGAAAAGAAACTTCTGGGTTTTAGAACACTTTCATGGTACTTATTTAAAAAAAAAAAGTGATCAATTTTATTCAGTCATCATTGAAAATATCCTGTGGTATAACCTTGGCCACCCAACTTTGACAGTAATTTTTTGTGCTATTGGGAGTGACAAAGCTGATCACACACCATGCATTTGAAACTGCAGTTTTCACTATAGACAAAGTACCATTATCTGCAAAAGTGGCATAACAAAGTGCAATGCTGATTTCAGCCGATTAACTAATTTTTAAATCTAGAATCAGAGCCTATATTCTTGTTTTGGTCCTTTAACTCATTGTACATTGAGGTAGGTACTTAGAAATATGTCTAGCACTTTTCAAGCACTGTAAGTTTAACACCAACAATATTCCCACAGAAAAACAAATGTGAAGGCCAGTAAAAGCAGTAAATCGGTATTACTTTTCATGCTAAAATGTCAATGTGCGTTAATCAAAAAAATGCTGGGGACCAGATAAACTCTAAGGTGAATCTTACAGGATTATGCTTAGCTTTAACATACTCAGCATTTATGGTGATTCATGTAGAATCATCTGTCCAGCTCTCACATTTATAACCTGCATTTCCAAGTGAGAACTGATTTGGTAGATTGATTTGGCAAAAAGATTCTGGTGTCTTAGTAGGAAGCAGAGGAATTAAAAACTATGCACTTGGAAAACTATAAGCCCATGAAAAGCAAATATTTAATGCCAGCAAGTCCAGTATTTTGCAATACATAGGCTTTATTGTCCAATGCTACTCTTCAGTAGAATTATAAACAAATTGGACTTTAGGAGGCAAATAAAAAACCCTTATCTTTTAGGTGGGACTTCTTCTGAAATGTGTAGCAAAGTCAGAATTATTTTACCAGTAAAGCCTTAAGTCCAGGGTTCTGGTTGTGTCAGAGCAAACTGAATGTTATTTGTGGAAAAACTCATATTTCACAAGGCAGTGTGGAGCTAGATGATAGAGACCTTCCCTCTGGCATTACCAAATGCAATCCATGTCCTATGTGTAAGGCAGTTGCAAAAGCTGGGGATATGTTTGCTTCTGCAAAAAGATGACTACAAAATAACTGCACAACATCTTACATAAATTCTAAACTTTCTTTGCATTTTCTTCTTAAATCATGATTATTTAGAATCAATCCCTTGATCTTGTAAGACACTGGAAATAAACCACTTTACTAATTTCAAATATGAAAATTTTCAAATATAAAAACACATTTTACAAAAAAACCCAAAAAAACAAACAACACAATCCCCAAAGTCAATAAAACCAATAAATGTTTGGTCAGTAAATATAAAAAAATTAAGATTTTTCTTCATTGAGCAGTTATGATTTATGCTTTATCTTGTGAGCATTACTTTTTCTGACTAACCCTGCTATTCTCAGATTTTCTTTCTAATTAAGAGCAAAGCAAAATATATTCCTTTATAATGCCCAAATGCTTTTGGTTATTTTGCTTTTGGATTTTTTCCTGATATTGTTAGATTGCTTTTAAGAAAGGCAAGTGGAGCATATTCTGTGACTGGTGAAATAATTGTTCACTTCAAACTGAAGACCATCTGATAATGTCAGTTGTGTTGTGCTGTGCTTTTGTGCTGTGCTTTTATTCTGTGAAGTATTTTCCAACAGAAAACAGAGTTTAACTAACTGTGTTTTAAATATTTCATTAAAGGAATAAAAGGTACTCAATCTTAGCATCTTTTTAAATATAATTCATAACCCAAAAGCTATATTAATGTGTTGGCTCCAAACTAACAGTCGACAATAATTTATTTCCCAGATATTGTTATCTTTAATTATTTGAATCCTAGATATATGCGATGAAGAGGTAGTATTTTAATAAAAAAATAAAACTCACAGAAAATGGCTTAAAATATATAGATGAATTAAATATCTTTTTAATATCTATTTTACTCCTTGGTCCCAGGCAAACAATGGAACTATTAGCAAGAACACATTACTATGCTCGACAATATTTCATATGGTATTTGACAATCCATAGGGGCTACTTCTCCTTCTCCATAAATAAGATATATAATTTAATGGGTCTCTTTTATCTTACACATCATAGCAAATCTACAAGAACATCACTTAACCTCCTCTAGCCATCTTTCACCTGCCATGTTCTCACAGACATGAATAAATGGAAATTATAATACTTTAGATTTTTGTGTTATGAATATGTATTTTCACATGTTAAACGTTGTCCCATCCACAGCAGATTTGAGACTGTCAAATACATTAAAACTACTGATTTGAGGAATGTACAAGGCTTCCCAACATCTTGCGGACATGTAAAACATTATGAAATCAAGTGACTGTGAGCTATGACCCACATATTTCAGCTGTAAATTTCCAAAGTCAGATATGTACTGGAAATGTTATGCTAATAGTGTCTTGTTCCTTCTCATGTAACTGCCTCAGCACATCAACATGACAGGTGTCACATGCCATGTTTTGTGAGCCACAGCATTGCTGATTGCAGGAAAATGACAACGGGGCAATTGATCACCTATTATTGATGACTATAAAAAACCCAACCATACCACATCCTTAATTCTTTCCAAACTTTCGTATCTGTTAGTCTCAGAACTAATGTAAGCCCTTGCCTCTTTCTTAGGAATTTGGAAAACATAAGGAAAACTCCATGGTGGGTGTATTTTGGCATAGGTATTACAAATGACATTTTTACAAATGACATCCATGTCAAGTTATATTATTTGAGAACCTGGTTCTCATTCAAAAAATGCACAATGCTTAGATAGATTATAGACATTTGCTTAGCTGATTTTTTTTTTTCTGACATTGTATGATTATATGTGACTTTTTGAAAGAATCAATCCTCTTTGTTATACTAGGCAAGAAAATGATAAATGCTTTAAAAATATGAACTTGTATGAAGCCATGAAAAGTGGGGAAAAATTGAATAGTTTTATTCTGCTTTCAAGGCTATTGTAAAGCAAGGCTTTACTTGAAATCTTACCAAAAAGATTTTCCCTGATTTCTCTTCTGCACAACCTTCAGACAGACACACCTGAGGTTATGGATGGTTGCTCAGACAAGCCCCAAAAATCTAAATCTTTCAATTTTACTTACTTGGTAAAGTACTTATTTTATGATTTATTGCTATTCACTTTCAAAAAGTGCAGCATT
Source organism: Monarcha castaneiventris obscurior (assembly GCA_026261815.1). Taxonomy (NCBI): domain Eukaryota; kingdom Metazoa; phylum Chordata; class Aves; order Passeriformes; family Monarchidae; genus Monarcha; species Monarcha castaneiventris. The sequence goes on along the minus strand of JAMPIT010000894.1, from coordinate 30,268,316 downwards.
TCATGTGTGATATCTATTGAGATAATGATGAGAAACACCAGCCAAGATTCTGTGTGAATGCAGAGCAAGGAAGTTGGTCTCAAGCAATAGACATCTGTAGAAAATAGTTTCTCTTCACATTGCAGCTGTTCAGTATCATACAGATGCCAATCCTAAGACACAGAGAATTGTGATGATCACGTTTTGCAGGTGCTCAAAATGGACACAGCTGCTTTTAAAAGACATGGATGTTTTCAAATTATCTGTGTTTCCTAGTATGTTTTACAGCTCTCCGGTCTCCCACATCTGTGCTATCCACTTAAATTGCAAACTATTTGGTGCTGTTGTGAAAGAGCATTGCATGTTTGCCCAGCATGTGAGTTCTTGGATGGTGCCTTAGCACTTCTGTAGTAACCAATCAAACAGAAATTTTGGCTTGATTGTGTTATAATAGGGAAAGATTTGCCAAGATACAGTAGGTTCAATGAGCCTTATAACATCAGTGTGTCACAGAAACATCAAAAAGGCAGAAAATTCTCTCCCCAAATTCTCTTCCCATAGCAGAATCAGATAAACCTGTGTTACTCCTGAGGCATGTGTGCCTAGTGTGCTCCTGAAAACTTTCATTCACAGAGAAGCTGCTTTCACAGTGATATGTTCTACTTTAAGAATATTGTTCATAATACCTAATATTACACTCCTTTGCTGTGATTTAAGTGAATTGCTTTCCTCCAATGGACAATAGAGACTAAATTCTTCCTTTTTCTTTTCTGTTTGGTCTGGTAGAACTTGCTTTCTAAATCTTTGATCATTCTTTCTCTTCTCCAGATTGTCCCAAGGATTCATTCCTTTTTTGACTCTGGTACCAAACCCACATGGTAACAATTACAAGAAAAGTATTTTTTTATGTGTACAGATTATGCTTTCTATGTCTTTCCCTTTTTTAGTAGTGCCATGCTGTTCCTAACACTAGTTTAGCATAACTACAAATGCTAAATTTATTTCTGCAAAACATTCTTATAGCCATTTATTCTCTACTCTTTATTTATGAGTTAGTATTCCTCATGCTTCTGAAGACATTCACTTTATTATTTCTAAAAAGAGCACCTCTTTGTCAAGAACATTTCATTTACAATCCTGTTTTTCTGTTTACTTCTGGTTACTTAAGCAGCACACTCTTTCCATCAGACAAACCATTAGCCTAAGCCTCAGTATCATCTCAGAGCTCAGGTATCACCTTCATTTTTGTTGGAAAGACATGCAATTTAACCTGTATTTCTTTGTAATATTAGACTCAATGTATATACATGATACTGGTTAGGTAAGTCAGAGGTTTTGTGTTTTGATGAAGGTATAAGTGGGGTAAAGTAGAATTAGTCAAGTTAGTGGAATTAAGTTCATTAAACCAGTTCTAGTCTCTGACTCTAGAGATTTTTAGGGCAAAAATTGCTGTAATCCATAAATAGATACTGTAGTATATGTGTTCTGCCATAATACTTCCATATTACTATGCCTGCTGGCTTCTGTACCAGTGACAGTTATAAAAAGAGGGTTAGACAAACTTTTAGTGTGACCCAGTTGTACAGTTTTAACTAGGATTCCCTATCCAAGCCAAACCCTACTGATGTAAACGAGATATAAATCAAACTTGTAACCCCAGTGAAAATGAAGACTGTATATGAAGCAGAATCAGGAAAATCTCAGAGAGGATAAGACTTAAGATTACGAAAGCTATTTCTTAAAATATAAAAATAACAGTATTAATGACACTGATGATACAGTGATGATAGATCCAAATCAGTAGCAATAAAACTCCATGCACTATTCAAACAGGTGAAAATATATGTTCAGCATTATCAATTATTTCACTGAAATGAGAACTTGAACTATGGAAAGCATTTATGCTACTATAAAATAAGCTTCTTTTTGTTAACTTTACTCTTTGCTTCTCTCATTCCTGCAGAAAAAGAACAAAACTGATTACAAACTACAATTTTAATCTTGTTTTGACTGTGTTCTCTTTAAGTTATTTATCTTTAGTGATATCCTAGGTCTGGATTTTAATGTTACACTGCAGAGTTCTAAGAAAAAAAAAAGTGACATTAAATTCACTTGGTGGAACAGAGCAGACCAACAAAGACAAGAACTGACAAATGCCAAGTAAGCTACTGTGCCACGTTGCAAGCCTAAACTGAAAAACATATGCTCAAATTAAGTTCCTCTTAGCACTAATTATATGATGACTACATTCTAGTCAGTGGCATCAAACAATGATGGCTTCTCAGATGCATACAATTAAGTTCATACTTCACTTAAACAAAAACCCTATTTTAAGAACTCAAAGATTTTGTGAATATGGTATTGCATGATTAATAATAGTAGTAAGAATACTTAAGAGATTCTGCAAAAAAAATTTAATGTCAAAGCAAAGGAAAACACAGGTGAGTTCCACAATGTTTTCTGTGGTCTAGGGACCAAAACCAAACACTGGAAATCTGCTGTGATTATTCCATACCCACAGGAGATTATTTCATTCCATAGAAAATAAATTGGCAGGATTTAAATTTTGTAGTGGAAATGCAAGATCCTGAAACTGCCATGTATTAAAGAAACTTCCAGTGACTGGCTACCAGCAAAATCAAAAACAGCCTCTCAGGCCCAGTGTCATTAAAAGACTGACGCAAAAGAGACTGGTCCTGGCAGAGCACTGTTCTTGCTTGAGCAGTCCCACACTAAGACTGAAAAACAAACCACCTTGTCAACAAACAAAGTCATAGTGGCAGATTTACCCATGAGCTGGGTGTGCTCTTAGTCATGCTGGGAAGGAGACCTGCTGTTGCCCAAAATTTGCTCTCTGTTTGTGGAGAATATTTCTCCTTGCAGTGTGGCTGTATTTTAATGCATTCAGTCCAGACTTGCCACTTTCCTCTTTCCACAAGATTTGATGGCAATTCCTAATTTTCATTCACTTGGATAGATTCACTGCAGGTGAAATCCCTTGTGGCCAAAAGGTCTTCTTCCCAACTTCTTGACTCCTTGTTCTGACATCAGGGTGGTTTGTAGAACAAGCAGTATGTACTGCTTGTATTGTCTTGCTGCCTGCAGTGGGGTTTTTGAACAATATGCTCAAGTGATTCTTATTCACTGTTCTCACAAGCAACCTTAAATTTCAGAGTGTTATGAAGCCTTGGGAAAGTTGGTATGCATGACAGAGCTGGCACTGCAGACTCACAAGTCTTTTAGGTACCTTCACTTCAAAACTTATTCATCTAGAAGACCAACACTCATTTCCTGGTTTGTTTTTTTTTTATTCTAACACAGAATATGATAGTTCACCTTCAATTTACCAAAATTTTCCATTTGATTCATGTTAAAAAATATGCTTGAAGATTTAGGGCATTTTCCTCTAAATTCAGAGGCCAGCCTAGAGATGGTTTCAGATTGATTTTTCTGCCCCAGATGATTAAGAGTTTTCTAAATGTATAAAAAAAAAATTAAAAATATGTATATAAAGACTTCATAAAATATCCAGCTGGAACAAAAACATGAATAAATCATTCAATAAAGTTTAAAGGCTATATATATAATCAACAGGAACCAAAATATATCCACTGAGGAACAATAAACTTTAATAGGAAAAGATTTGTAAAATATTTAATGGACATAATGAGCCATAGACTATCACTTCTCTAAGTGTAGCACATCTATATAAATTTCCAGGATGTCTTCAGTATGAGTAGGAAGATTAATGGATAGTTGGAAAGTCATGATACTACTCTAAGTTGGAGGATAGGATGATGTTCACTCAGAAACAAGAAGTCATGTCTCTGATAGCATACCAGGTATTAAAGCAGGAGAAAAATGCTCAGATGAACAAAAGAATACTGGACAAAAAAGTACTAATCTGTATTTATAGTCCACCACAGCTAGCTTTGAATCTGGTTTAAAAAAAAAAAAAAGCCAAGAGAAAGGTAGGTACAAAACTATCAGTGAAATTTTCAGCTCCTAAGTGTCAAACTACGAGTAGGATTTCATCAAACTCCCCACTTCCATATTACAAAATAAGTTTATCTCCCTTATGGTCTGAAAATAAAAGATATGAGCTTGCAAACAACCTGAAACAATGACTAATAGTGATTTGTGAAACATTTCACTTACTTTTTGTATCTGACATAAAAAAGACTATTGGAAAAACACTTCGGAAAAGCACTTTGTGTATGACACAAGGAGAAACCCACAATGTGTCAGTCTTCAGGTCTCTGCTCTCTTGCTGTTCTACCTGTTCGACACATGTGACAAAGGACTGCTTTTCTCCTCCCCCACACCACTGTGGAACAGGGAGTAGGGGTTAGACAAATACCACCCATCACATCTCTTCACAAGGGCAGAGTTAAGCCAGTACTGAACTGAAAATAAGGCTGGGACCAAGTATTAACATGGGGTTGACCTAGATATAATCACAAGAAACTAACTGTAGAAAAAAACATTTAAACTTTGTTTCTGTTTCATAGAATATCAACAGATGTGCCATGAATTATCATATTGCAGCGGTTAAATTTGAGTTTTTCTGTCTCTGTGCTTAGCAAACCATGTTTTACTGCAATCTAGGTTTTTGTAAAATGGCAGTTGACATGCAGTTAGCTATCAAGGTCCATGTGACAAGTCATAACCTAAAAGTCAAAGGGAAATAGGCATGCAATAAAAATACCAAAATATTTTTACACAGCATATACACTTGAAACTGTTTGGAAAAGCAAAAATCCACTGATTTGTGCAAATAAATGGAAATGCAATTATATGAACAGACAAACTATCTTTAATTGCTCATTCTTTGTGGGTAAAACTATCTCTAACTGTAAATGTATATTTTTGTACACGTAACACATCATGCAGAGAAATTTATGAAATGTCTGCTCTTTGAAGAACTGGGCTGGGATATCTACTCAGTCGGGTTTTCTCCTTTCATACCTTCTGTTCTTTATTTGTATTTGCTCCCTTGTATGCAGTGTCAATAAAGGCCTTGACATTTCTAAAGAATAAGCTAATTTATCTAGCATCTATAAAGGGATGCCATTTGCTAGATCATTCATTAAAAACACCCACATAATGGTTTATACTACATTTTTAACTAAATTCCTAATGTAATATCCACATCCCACAATTTCAGTTTATCTTCTGTGGGAAAGAGATGAGAATATATAAAATTCACCATGATTTTGTTTTACTGAAGGCCTGGAATTGCAGCATGTATGAGACTTGCACATGCTGCATCAAGGTACAATAACTTGCAATTGCAAGAGCAATACCCATCTTGAACATTGCCACATTGACTTACAGAATTGTGCCCTTGAGAAAAAGACTGTGAGAAAAATGGAGAGCCATGCAGTGACAAAAATGAAATAGAACTGTCATCTGGCAGTTCTTCATAGTCCATCAAGTAAACTATTACAGATATAAGAAGAGCCACAGAGTGCTTGGGCAAAGGTTGTTAAACCACCACTCCAAGGTCAGGTCACTGCACATTGCTAAGATTGTTAGTAAAAGATAAACCAGTTTGCACTATGAAACTTGACATTGCCAGTTTTCAGCCTCACCTATATTATTATATGCTTGCAGCTGGGGACACAGCTGGATAAACTAATAATACAAGAGTTTACAAGAACAGTTCTCATTGATGTTAAGAGCATTTAATATTGAAGAATCATAGTTTTCTTATCAAATAATGTGAATGTGATTTTCATGTTACTTTACCTACATTTTAATTCCATTAATATATTCAGTGCTAATTTTGTCCCTATCTTTATAAAAAGAGTCTCTTTCACAGTGAGATTATCTCCTTGGAAGGTACAAACTAAAAGGTCAGCCCAAAATGTAACTGACCCCAAATTGCCAAAGTTTAGGTCCAGATCACGAGATTTTCTTGGAAAAAATAGTAACTTTTAAAATTTACTATATTTGAGGTTTTTTTATTTCCCATCTTATTTTAATTCTTATTCCATTTTGGGAAACCTTAACAATAATTCTCACTTTTCTTTGTAAGGATAGGGATTGGAAGCTTATTTAAACAAAGATGAAAGTTGTTTTTCTCCTGTACTCGCCTGTCTCAAAGAGCTAGTCATTTGAGTTAGTATGAGCCAATATGAGACACATGATTAAATCATGAGAGTTGGCAACAGACAATGTGCAGATGCCTCTGATCTCAGTGAAGAAGGAGAGATGCTGGTCAGCCTTTTTCTGACACAAGTAAAATTCAACAAATACGAAATGGAGATTCAGAAACTCTTGCCTTTAAGCCATACATGAATCGGAATTGCCAAATGCAGTCAGGACCCTAATTTTCAGAAATCCAGTTACAAATGAAGCTATTGATTTTCAGCAGCTCTAAAAATTCAATCCCTTAGAATTTTACAGGGGCATTGATGGATATTAATGTAAAGCAAAGTACTTGGTCTATTGCCATAACAGAAAATGAAGTGCTGAAAACTATGCCTGGTTGGTTACTAAACACCTTAACATTCTCAAAACGTTGGTTAATTTAACCACTATCCTGTCTAAATATAAATGTGTTTGTGGTTGCTTACCAGTTATTCCTGGCTAGTGCTTTGATACTCAGGCATAATTTAAGAAACCAAAGAAGGATTCTGCTTATTTTTTATCATTAAATAGAAAAGGAATAAAGCCTACTGCTAATCTGACTACAGAAACTGGTATGGCCCTATGTACTATAACCCCAGAGAGCAAGTGTGAGATAAACAGACATGAATAGAGGTACACAGCAGAGGCTGCATACGTGCATACTGCAAGTCTCTGCTTTCCAGTTTGTTTGGGGTTTTCTTTGTTGCTTTTGGGTTTGGGGTTTTTTTCCTCCAAGAGAATATAATAAAATCATTGACCTAAAATTCTGCCACACATAGTCTGTAATGTTTATGGAAGGAAAAAAAAAAGTATTATCTAAACAAAGCAAGGAGTGAGGGATGCAAATATCTGATCAATCTGATCAGTCTCTCCAGTGCTCAAATGCCAGTGTGCTAACTAGTTATTATGTGATTGGTACTTAGCACTCATACTTAGAACCAAAAGATAAATATCCCTGGATTGATGTGTGTAAGGGAGACTTCCTACTGCTTAGTGATGTTCTTGTTACTATCCTGTCTTTTAGTTTTCACCTTATAACTCATTGTGAGCAGGTCACACCACCATTAGTGTTTCAACATTGTCTGAATTAAATCAGATAAGTGATATGTCTGTGGTTTAGCTAGATTCTAATTGTTGCCCTCTACAGAGTACATGAACTTTAACAAGGCTGCTAGCTATCATCATTCTTTTACCTCACCTAGAGGATAATTTCCCAGAAGTTGATACAGTTGGGGTCTATTTTTCCCTTCCCCAAATACTTTAATTTACAGCCACTCTCTATATATTAGTTGAGATGGTCTTTTTTTCAAAATTACACTTGTGCAATTGTTCAGATCTACGTGAAGTTTCAAGTAAAATCATAACATGAATATTATAGCACAATAAAGCATGCATTTAAGTTGCCATAAAAGCTTGATTTTCATACTCTGAATTTTCAGAAATAGTTTCTATAAAGTGTTTATCATGAGGACATTGTAAATATTAACAGATCGAGTCTCCATTTCTTTACACTGTTTTTGTACCAGCATGGTATCATGATAAAAAGCAGGCAAGACAACTCAGCCTCTGAGAAAGCAATCGCCTCTTGTTTCTTGAGACCTCAGAGCTCTTCTGCTTCTACAAGTGGGCATTAGCACTGGCAGTTTGATATTCACTGCATTACATTGAACAAGAATGTTTTTCAAAGAGATGTTCATAATGTAAAATGTATGAGCAGCCCAGAGCACAGAGTCTGGAATATGTGTGAACTCCCTCAAAGAAAGAAGCTAAAAGTCCTGTGGTAGGTCACCTTTTTGCTTTCTCTGTTTCCAAGGCCCAGTAACTATTGAGTTATTCCAGGCAACAGATCAGATTCATTATCAATGGGAAGTCTTCAATTTGCACTAATCCATAAACTTGCAGTGGAACCAGCTTTGAATGGTAAATGAAAGGGTGGGCAAAATACTTTTGTTACATTCCACTTAAAATTCTATTAAGTATCTAAGTAAACTCAATATTACCACAATTAGAATTAGGTAATCTGCTATATTTAGTATTTCTTGCATCAACATACCAGCCAAAACACAGGTTAGGGGGAAAGATTCAACATAAAGTTTGCACATGATGCTTATTATGCTGGGTATGTGGACAACTATGTTCTAATTTCTGTCAGGAGTCACCCACTCATAATCACGGAGTCAGTCCCTGGATGTCACAGGATCACTCCTTTTATTCAAAGATTTAATTTGATTTTTAAACTTTTTGGTTTATTTTACTTTATTGCTTCTAGTTTGATACAAATTCTATTTTTAAGAGTGCTTTGATAGTTTCTTTCTATTTTACATAAAAAATCATGAGGAAAATCACTAAGCCTCCAAGAAAGGCTACAGTAAAAATTACATATTTATAGGCAGTTTCTTTGAACAATTAAACGTACATTTTTAAATGAACTGGCCTACTGGTTTGAAACATTATGACATAAATTCTCAATAGCTCTTCAATTTATATTTGCCTTCATGTAGCTGGAGAAAACATAGGCCTTGCACTTACACTGTTATTTTTTCTTCCTTGAACCTTGCATTTTGGTCTTGAGTAATTTAGTATAATGTTATGCTGCTTCTGTATGCTGCCTATAGGTGGATTAATTTAATATTTTCTTTTCATAAATGTTTCCCTATTGCTTACACAAGTAGCTTTGGCTCTGTCATGTAAAAACAATCACAGTGGCTTTGCATCCTTTTATAGTTCCCACAGCTTCATCACCTGCATAATTTCTGTCTTGGAATTTGCATTTGACAGTGATTTCAATAAGGGATGAGATCATTGGATTATTTAAGGATGAGATTTTTTCTGATCTTTTAAGGGTTTTACCAACATTAATTTCTAATGGCCTCGCTCAATTTCCTTGTGTTAGGTAAGGTAATGTAAGGTGCAAGTCCTTCAAGGCTTCTTTATTCAATAGAGTAACCATTCCACTAATTAGGAATCACAGTCCTTTTCAGCCATAATCTGTTCCGTCTACTTCTCAGCCCCAGCACCTGCCCAAAAAAGTAGTCATCCATGAAGAGAGCAAGAAGCCAGAGCTTAAGTTTAGCTGTTCAAGTGTTGTTATTCTCCCCATTTGCACTGTGGGAATGAAGCTGGCTGCCAGTGGCTCCTTCAGTCAACATAAAATCTAATCTTTCCTGGAGAAACTCCAGTACAGCCCTTTTATTATCCAGGTTATCTGACTCAGGGCATCAAGTGTTTAAATTTGGTTTTGTCATTGTATTCTTCTAAGACTAGCCAGAGGATATGTTGATAGTATCTTAAGGAAAGCATTTACCCAGGCCAAAGACTAACCTTAATCTTCTTGGATCTTTCTGAGGGACAAGCGAAGAGTTTAGGAGCCAACAAGTTTCTTTCCTCTGGCTAAAAGCATAAAAGAAGTTTCCAAGATGTAATCGCTTCTTGTCAGATACTCAAATGTCTGTGTCTGAGTTTTGCAGTGCCGTATTGATTGTGCAAACACTCGTGTGGTTTGTTTCTATATACATAAATGGGAAGAGGCCAATTAAGATCTTCCCACATTTGTGTTGCAGTTTAAAATAATGTAATTTATCCAAACAAGTTTTCATACCAACAAAGTAAAAAGCTAGATTATTTATTTAAGGGATGGTAAGGATGAAGAAAAAAAAGTTTACCTTTGAAATAATTTTGCTCCTTTAGTAACATATGTAATATGACCACATCTTTTGGCACAATCAGGTACTGTACAGTTAACTACATTATCTTGTTAGGACAGTTATATTCTCTCATATGACAATGACTTGCAGTATGTAGTCACTGCCTTCTGGGGAAAGGAAAAAACCCAGCAATTACTGTGCAGTACTCGAATCTGCCTGCCAACAGCAGAACAGTGATTTGTGAGACACATCAAGAGCTTCTGGCAAGATCAATCTAGTGAGATCCCTCTGATAGAGGAATAATGAGTTGACAAAGACCAATGTTCAGTTGGGCCCAAGTCCAATAAGATTACTGTACAGCATCATCAATATTGTCTGTGTTTGGAACTGACACAATCAGAATGGAATCAATTGTATTTTCCACAGCACTGTCACACATGATTTTTAACTTTGGCTCACAGCACTGCAGAGAAGCTTGCAGATGTTGGCAGATTTTTGCTAACTTATGGGATGTCATTATTAAGTAGGAACTGTGCACTACAGTAATTTGTGGTTCTGTGTGTTCCATCATATGGTCTCTGTGTTTAGGAGGGAGGAGAAGGAAAAGATGCAGTAGCCGGAGGGATTTGTCTGTTATCATCCTCATTTTACTGTGATTGTTGAAAATACCATGTGATCCTAAAGGCGCAGATTGTTTTCAGAGAACGACTAATTTGGGCTATTTAGCAAAGTGATTTTGCTCAAGCATGAGCAAATGTCTCTATTTAAAAAAAAAAAAAAGAAAAAGTGAAAATGTTTTAATTATTTGATAAAAGGTTTAGGATAGAGATGACCCCATTTGTGAATAATAGATGCTATCCAAGGCCTTATAATCTATATTTAAAAATATATTTTTTGGAAACAATTTTGTTTGGTCTTGTGACTACTTGAATTAAACATTCTGTCACAGAAAACTGTTACCTGTACGTGCTGAGTAATCCACTTACATGTCTAGGCATTTCTGCATATAATATAGCTTAATATACTCCACCGCAAGTAATGATACATTAGCTTGTGAATTAGTGTAAATTAGACTTTTAGTTATGAACTTAAGATATTTCTCTTACTAGTTATTTGCAATATACCAAATTTCAATTTAATATTTTTGAAAAATGAAGAGACAACTAAAAGGTCAAGTCTCTTCTTCAAGTATGTAGGTTTCTTTGGATGCCAAAATCTTTCTTTATTCCCCTTTGTTCATATCATATTTTCATTATTGTTTTCCGTGCAGTGTGTATGCTTCTTTTTGAGAATGGGATTTTAATTTTCATGAAAAGTAAATTTGAAAGCCCTGAAAATAGAAGTCACATTTTGATTTGTAAAATACAATAATGCAGATATCACAAGAATAATTTCCATATGAGTCTGCATGGTAGAATTTATTGATGTTCACATAAAGTTGTTTTGATACACTTCAGTGTTTGTCTAATAAGAAATACTACTTCAGACAGAAGACTGGATTAGTGTTAATGAATATTGTATTTGATTTTACTGTAGTGAAGAGTTTGATTTTGAAGGCCAGAGAATAATAGCTTTGTATTACACTTACTAGACGCTAAAGGACAGCAAAGTAGTTCAGAGATATCATTCAAGAGCAATCAAATAATAGTAAGGTTTAACCATCGTCAGTTTGGTCAGACCTTGACTCAGTATGCTGAAAATGAACTTTGGGACACCCATTGTGCCAAATAATTTCCCTTGAATCTGTCTGGTCTGATAACATTACTTATCATATCAGTCTCAATTTTTTTAGTGGCATTGCTTTTGTGGGTTATACTGCCTTATATGAATATAAGGGAACTCCCCCCTGAGGAAATTCAGTTAACATTTAGTGTCCCCAACAAAATGAGAAACTTCTCACCCAAAACAATTTCAAAATTAGCCTAAAATGCATTTATACTTAGTAGTGTAGCATAACTTTTAATGTAAGTATTTGTTTATCTGAAATCTCAGACATTTACTGGGATATGTCCAAAGGAAGAGGGAAGCAGCTGGCACTACACAGCTGTATCACTTACATGCTCTCTTACTTACCATATAATTTTTCATGACTTCTATTCCCCTCTTTTTACAAGGTTTAACTGAAAGATTGTTTATAGGGTCAGTTAGTTAAAAGACATGTGTTTTCTGAAAAGTGTAATATAGCACATAACCTACTACGAATTTTTAAGTATGGAAGGTTTTCAGAATCTATTCATAGCAAGTTTTATCCAGTGAAGGTTTTCAATTAAAGATAAAAATCAAAGATCAGCTTACTTTTTAAAAACACAGCTAAATTTAAACATATTTAAGAAATACATAAAAATAAAATATATAATGCAAATATTATTTTAAAACAATTTGCTTTTGCCAGAACATTGCAGAAATTGTTAATTCATGAGAAACAGATAGGCAAACTCACTAGAAATTGGGACTAAACTACCCTATTTCCCAAAATCATACCAAATCTTTTCTATGTTCACTTTCTTTTGGTTAATTAAATTTTAGTGTTACAGAAGTTAGTCAAAAGAGAATTTGCACTACTTTCTATATATTGTATTATGCAACTTAATAATCGTAGCATTAATATATTATTTACTTAATGTATCCATTGATATCCAGTTATTTCTCATCAGCTGTAAATGAAGTTTTGTCACATACTGAAGCTTCCTGATACAAAACCACCACAATTATTTCACTGAACATGGAGGTTATGCAAACTTTCAACAGATCTGAAGGAATAAAGACTTCACATATATCTATCTGACTGAAACACAAGCCAAACAAGTAAACATTAAAGTGACAAAAATAGTATCTGCCCTTTGGGGAACATTTGCTCAAAGTGCCTCGAGAGTGAGGGGTTGTTTATTTGTGTGGGGGTTTTTGCTGTTTTTTTTCCTTTTCTTCTGTATCTTGTGACCATACCTTTTAGCCAAAGGTGTTTCATGCCTCATGCTTGGTATTCACCCCCTGGCTAGGTTATTAAAAACAGCTCCTGTGCTACATCAGATTACTTTTGATAAGACAGAAATCACCAAGTGTTTAAGCAGTCCATCTAATTTAAAGGACAACTGCTCATGCTGGGGATGGTTAGGGATGTTGATGTCACTTGCTGAATTGGGACCTAATTGTGATTTTAAATGACAATAACTTATTAAGTTTATTTTTTATAGACTGCAAGTTGCCCTAAATAATAATAAATTTATGAATAGTGATTGCATGCCACAAATAACTCTTTTCTGTTGTCAAATAATGTGTGATTAATAAGTGCCTTTTGTATCATTGACTGGATTTTAAACAATAAATAAAAATGTGCAATCACAGATATATAAATTAGGTCATGCTATTCAGAGGGTTTTATTGAGAATTCAACCATTCTTGTTTTTTTCTTTTTTTCATATTCTACTATATCATAAAAAACCCCATTTTTGTTGTGTACATAGACGGTCTCTTTATATTGTTATGGTGTGCATATCCTTTATTCCTTTTTGCTGTTCATCTGTCTCTCCCTTTCCCCCCTTTTTTTCTAATGTGACACCTCTGAGCTGGTACCCATGGCAACACCCACTAGTAGGGGTGAGCCACTGCATTTCCCCATCACTCAGTTCTGACAATGCCAGTCATTAATCTAGCAGTGTCTGCTTACTCAGATCTCTACAGGTCCTCTTCTGGTCTTGTTTCTTTCCAGCAGTAGCTGTCCTGTGCACAAAGATTCAAAAGATTACTGTTAATGATTTTCCATTTGTTTAAAACAGCTCAGGCTGGCAGCTCTGTCTAATCCACTCTCAATGGCACTCTCAATGGAACATTAAACTATGGGGCAATCACTGTGTGAAGTAATTTCCTGAATTTCAAAATTCAGCTCTGAGTTTTCCTAGTACCTTAATTTTAATTATGAAATTAAAAAAATATTAGGAAAATCAAATAAAAATTAATTACTTAGGTCTCTATTGTATTTATGAAGGTAGATTGTAACCTATAAAAATATCCCCAAACACTTACAATGAAATTGCTTCTGTTTTTCAGTCTATATAGCATTGTTTTTGTAGGTTTTTTGATTAATGAGTGATATGTTGTAGTTTAGCATCTTGCACGTATTTTGACTACTTCCATACAGATAGGCCTGATGTACCGGGGACATTCCATCAACTTCCATTCCAGTAGAGGTCTTGAGCTGGCCAGGTATGCACAAGATACATTTCATTCTGAGACTAATCTTTGACTGAGATTTTAAACTTGGCTGAAGAGGTTATGGACACAAATCCCACTGAAACATAAAAGAAATTCTCTCCCTAGCTCCCTTAGGTGTTTCTGAAATTACTCCTTAGAGTCAAATCCAGGATAGAAGAATTACATTTTGTTTCCTGTGGGATACAACTCATGCATTTAAATTCTGTGAAGTTAAGCCTTGGACATTTGTCTAATGTCACATATGTCCTGTAAACAAAAAAGTGTTCAATTCAATGAATTAAAAGTTTTTAGATAGTTTCACCTTTTGGTGCATATAATCTGTGAATTTTAGGTAGATAGAAAGTTTTGGTACAAATCAATCAATTTTGCATTATTCAGGATCAGTTTAAACCATTTCCAAGGGACCATGCATATGCTTCTTTTTGCCACTATGGAATTTAGTGAGGCCCTTCTGTTAAGATGTGTGTCTGTGGTCATAACTGCAGTTGTACCCATTGAGATCAAAAATGCTGAAAAGTTCTGGGAATGGCTGAGGGATTAAATCCACACACAACCTACCAGGTATTTCAAAGAATCAGACAAATGCAATTCTAAAACATGGCCTTGCATTGGGCCTCTATTTGAACTCCAGAGACCTATTCACTTTAGACAATGCCATACAGAAACCTTTGTTACATTCTTCTACTCCAACTCATCAGAAAATTTGTGTCCTTGTACTGAATTGTTTTTTCGAAACGTGCAAAATATTCCAGAATATCTTTTTATCAACAAAAGTTTACAAAATATTTCTTTCAGGTGTTATTACCAGACAAATATGAAGGATACTTCTTGAAACTTAAGATAAGTGCCTATCTTGACAGTTTAGATGTAGCTTCGAATCACATTGGGGGAAATCTCTTTGACTTGATAATTTGTCTGGTATGATCTTCAGACTATTTTGAAAAATTAATAAGAAGTGAATGACAAAAATGAAAGTGATATTAAGTTAAACTCATCAACCAATTTATTGGGGGGTAATTTGTTGGAACAGTTAAGATCAGAATTTAATTTGTATATAATCAAAAAATAGCAGACACTGGAAAAAAAAATCCAAGATGCATTTATTCTAGATGGAAAATGAAATTTAAATCTGCCAAGTGCATTTAAAAATCTATCTTAGTCAGGGTGAATGTTAATGTATGTTCAGTTTTTATGTTAAAGACAGATTTATCATTGACATTTGGGGCAATATTATTAGATCATTGTAAATACAATCTCCTATGCTGAAAAAAAGAAAAGTCTATGTGTTTTAGAAAATTACTCCACTCTTCTGGGAGCTCTGGGGGCATGCAACCAGAAAAAGTGTTTAGAAATTTTTGTTATGAAAACAGCACCATTTAACACAAAGCAGATCGTTGTCCCTCTTTTATTTTTTAATTTTTAAGTAGGAAAAGGTGGATAAAAGCCTTACTGAATAATTTATTAGCCAATTTTTTTTTGCCACTGCTTGTGGTATAGATCTAGCACTTGTATTATCTATTATATGACTGCTAGATAGAAACTTTTCAGTTTGGATGTGCCACCTGAATTGTACATTTGAACTTCAATAACCTAGGAAGTAAAGAGACACATTTTGTACTCAACTGTAAATGAGCATTTTGGGTTGACTACACATCAGATCGCTCAATTTAGGGTAGAGATGAGAGCATACAGCTTTAAATTAATTTAAAAACAGTCAGAAATTTGGGAACAACTTTTTATACTTCACATACCTGAAGCTATAAGAACAGTGTCATATCATGGTCAATCCAGCAATTATGCAATATAGCTTTTCAGTGTGTTGTCTCTCAGGTATTACATGAGCAGTAAGATTTGTGCTTGGAAAGGAGCTGGCATCTCTTTCTAGATATGGAGAATATCTAAGGCTGATATGGGACTTGAGTTAGAGTATTTTTAGTACAATTATTTATGGTCACTTATGTGCCTCAAGGATCAAAAAAGCTGTTTCAAATATGAAATACTGACTAGAACTTTCTTAAAACAATCCCTAGCAATTATCATGAAGGCAAATTCTGCCAACTAGTTCTATAAATATGATGGACAAATAATTAATTACACTTCTTATTTAAAGATTTTTTTTTTCTCAGTAGCTGCATCAGTTTAGAAAAACACTGTTCCTTGCATATGGTTTTCATTTTAGTAAATTACTACACAAAGGCAGAGAACCAATTTTTAAAATTTTTTTGTAATTAAATTGAATTGGACATCCCTCATAAATCTTGTAACTTTAGTGGGCATTAGTCATTTCACCCAAAAGCATGGATGGATGCTTTAGAGTTTCTCAGTCATTAAAATGAAAGCAATCTCAATATTACTTTCCTACTAGCCAGACCCTTACTCATGGTGAGCTGTGCCTTCATCTGTAATAGGTCCTATTGATTTCAGTGAAACTCTTTGATTCCTTGAGCATTGCTGAACAAAAGCCAAAGTGGTAAAGTCCGTCCCTCATCCCTTTCAACATGTTTTCATAAAAACATTACAAAACCTCATTCTAACATCTTTAATGTATATGTTTCCATTAAAATCAGTTCTTCTAAACACATGTAGATCAAGGAAAAATCTTTGATGGAAACACCACACCTAGAGATTTAAAGTATATGTATAACATCACCAGGTTTTCTGGCTGAACAAAAAAAGGATTTTGGACAAGATTAAAAAAATAATTTCTTTTTTCCTTGTTACTAATATTGAACTGATCCCCCATTAAAAATCTACTCAGACTCAGCAGTAAGGCAGCCCCAAGCCTTACAGAGTGCTAGAACTTGCATAATTGAGGTAGTGCTGGATCAGGAGGTGTGTTACAGGTGATTATTTTGCTAGTTTACAGATTCTATAACCCACAAGGTGGTAAATTATATTCTAGAGCAACCTCAAAGGTAAAGGAGGCTCTTTGTATAATAAATACCTCTTTATATTAGGAGGAAACTAATTAGTTCCAAATTCTGATCAAACCATGAGATAACATCCACATTAATACAAATTAATTAATCATAATGAATGTTAATAGAATTAATTATAATTAGACACTGTTGCACTGGGTGAAATATTTCATAATGGTCCCTTTCATATTAGTAGTAGATTATGTGCATATTTCAAAAATATAAAAAAGCAAGAATTACATTTAACATTTTTATGGTGGAGACATGTCAAAGAACCATGACATGAAATTTTGAGTCTAGTTAATGGTCAAAATGAACTTTTTCTTTTCAAAGCTGGCCTCCAAAACTCCCTTGGACATTTAAAACCTGTTTACTGTTTTCTAGAAGAGAGGAGGACATCCAAATACTGTCTAAAATCTAGGAGAGTTGACATCCTCTTTGCTTTTTTTCATATACTTTGACTTACAGCCCCCATGATGCTTGATGCTAAATCATTATATAATGAGTCCTGAATTACTTAGGCCTTTTCCAATTTCCATAGAAAATGGACTTTAATTCAAAACTATGCCTGGTTAATTAAACTTTCCATGATCTAATTTGATCTAATTATTTCTATAAATTGAGATGTAACCGGAGTTATATCCTAAGGTAGAATGAGGCTATGGTTACACATTTTTACTTAAATGGAGGCAACTGTGATGTTCTCTCTTGTTAACCATAACCTTGCTGGCCACTTAAATCGACACAGTTCTGCAACCCAAATGGTGAAGAAGAAAAAGCATTTTTAAAATATCTGTTGGGGGTGGGGATGGTATTTTTTTAGAGATTGATTTTCCCAAACACCTTTGAAAAATAATGTTTCTCCTTGCATCCATCTTGAATGCTTGTAGCACAAGAAAAAGATTTGATGTAGTCCAGGTGTCTTATTGACAGCCCAGTACGTATTTGCTCTCTTTTTAATTTCTGTTCAGATGCACTAAATTTTAACCTAAATTCATTTTTTCTATAGGGACCTCTTCTTATTTAGATCTGCTCTTCTTAATCATGTACAATATGATCTGAACCATTTACAGTATTATTACATTCTGAAAAAAGGGAGAACTCCTTGCTAAGCTATTTTATCTTGCCATATCAAAACCAAAGCCTAGATCTATTTCTTCATGCTAGCAACAGTTTTCACCTTCTGAAAATAACTGCTGGTCCTTCTTTGTGTAGTTTCCTTGAGAAGTTCTCCTTGAATGAACTACCATTGTTGCTTACCAAAATCTTGTCACATTCAGTCAGCTGGTGTACACATATACTGTTCCTTGCATTTACCATAAAATAATTTATTTCTGAAATCTTTGCTGACAGAGAAGCAGAGTGCAGTTGTTTGCTTTGCAAACAAACAAGGCAATCTGATGAAGTATTCAAGGCTTCTGGCTGCACTGTCTGAGTTCATTTAGAGGTTAATAAAATCAGCCTCCTGCTATCTGTTAAAAATAAGTAATTAATTTTGGGATATATGTTAGAACTAGAATATTATGCCTGTAAAGTAAGGGTAGAAGGCAGTCTGCTTACTGGAAATGTCTACTTGAGGCATATCTTCACTGCTAATTTAGATGCCCATTTTCAGAGCAGCAGAAAATCCAGACCACCTTATGGAATTGCCAAAGCTCTCTACAGTCAATGAAGAGAAAAAAAAGAAGATAGTGAAAAGTTGGAGGTTGCCTGAATTTAGTTACTTTCCTGTCAGCACACATTGGAAAGATAAGGACTCCATCAGAAAACCAAGTCCACATAGGTGAGGTGTTTTGTTCTCTATTGCACCGTTGCAAAATGAACAGTAGGAAATCTTAGGTATTTCCATATTTCTATAATGCAGTCTGGTGGTTTTGGTCAGCCAGTAACACAGAGCCCAGAAGGCAGCTTGACTCTTTCCTTGTGCTTAAGAGTAATCTGGGAAAAGGCTTCTAGATCAAGGTCTCTGGAAATGTGTACAGGCTCTACATTATTACCTTATGTGGAGAGGAAAATTTTAATTCTTTACCTACCTATTGAAATACTATTAAACCAAAAGTTATACTTTCCTTGTCTACTCTTCCCTAGCCCACAAGTCAAGTAATCAAGGCATAACTTTTCTGAGTAGCTCAGTAAGAGATCATGAATTGAGTCCTTTACTATAAATTCTGATTTTAAGAAAAGTTATACTAAAGAAAAATAATGATATAGTCTTTCTTTAACTTGTCAGTTGTTGATCATTTGTTGATTTATTTCAATTTGGTTTTATTAAAGCCAACAACAAAACCTTGTTACCTTGCTAATTATATTTTTATAAGACTATTTTATTATTACACAATAGTATCCTAGAGTGAAAATGTAAGGTTCATTTTCTTTCACTATCATATCTTTGGATCTCCTCAGTTGTTCAGCAATTCTTTTAAGGTATTTAGCATCATCTATGTACTCTGGTGTCTTGGTTTGTAACAATACTCTTTGCTAACTGGAAAAGTATTTTGTGTAGCAATTTACTAAAAATCATAGACTCATCCATTAAGATTAGTTTAGTAAATAACATGTATGAAACAATAAATTTGAGTGATAATATGCTCTAATGTTACAGAGATTTTGCAGGGAGACATAGCAAACGTGTTTGACAGAGTTGAAAGCTAGAATAAAGTCCATAAAATGAATTTTCTCAGTTAAAAAAAAAAAAAAATAGATGTAATTTGATGTGGCAATAGCAGCTACAACATAAGTTACCTGACCTTGCCCTTGAAATGACCTCAACCTTGACCTGCAGGGACACTCTCTCTAGGGATGAGAGGTATGTTATTACATGTTATTTCATTACAAGGCCCCTGCTGAGCAGCAACTGCCAAATGGACTCAATTAAGTGTTTCTTGTGATGTGGATTACTGTCTACTGGGGCGAGTTGATACTAGCAAACATATTTCATTCTCTTAAAGTTTGACTGGATATGAAAAGCATGTGCGTTACTCATTCGGTGACACTTCAGTGTATGATTTATATCTGTTTAGAAAAACCATAACATACATACCTCAGTTGTGCACTGCAACCTTTTCTCACTCCTTGTCCTTCATCAACCAAGCCCTGTTATCACACTCAAGGATTATAGAACCAGACCCAACCTTCATAAAAGTAAACTTCCAAAAAGAAGAATTACATCAAACAGTAGTTGAATTCTGATTATCAAACTCTTAACACTGAAAATAAAGTTCAAAAATGTCATACACAACCCTGTATGCTCTCTGATGTTTATCTCAGCAAAGCTGTATCAGGGATAAAACACTGAACACTTATGAGGGCTGGGTTAATTTATTGCCTCTTTAAAATCAATCTTCTACATTAAAATAACAGCTGTGTGGTGCTGTTGGTAGAAGTGGTGACTAGTGTTTCTTGTTCTCTCTCTAGGTACACATATTTTATATCTATTTTATATTTTCACTGTGTTCTCTAGAAGTTCTTTTCTGGAGTATCATTTGAAACTTGTGAAAAAACATCTCATTGGCTGCAATGTGCTTTCTATCAGACTGCCAAAAGAACATTGAGCAAATGAGCACGCCATTGCATGCAAAAAGAACACATTTTATAAGACTTCCAAGAAGCAATTTTAATCTTGCTTTTATATCTCTGCATAAAATGCATTTTTTTCATAATTTATACTCAGGAAAAGTAAGAAAATCACTGCAGAATCTGTTTTTTCAGATTACACTTTACACCTCTTTACACTGTATTTTCCACCAATGAAATTTGGAGGGTAAACATTTTGCATGAAAACAGTTGGAATAAAAAGCTAGTCCCATGGAATTCAGTGGAGGAGTCATTATTTCTAAAGGAACCTCCACTTCTTATGGGAAGGACTAGAAAGCATTTCTTTGGTCCTGAAGGTAAAACCAGCAAACATTACAGGCGGAAATAAATATGTGTAGCCCTTCTTTGTATATCATAGATAGTTTAAACCATAAACTAATTTTAAATCATCATAGAGAGTTTAAACCACATCATAGAGAGTTTAAACCATAAACTCATTGTAAATCAAAAATATCTTATCTCATTAATGCATTAATGCATTAATGTCTCAAAGTTGGGTGCCAAGGTGCCAGATTCTTTTTGGAGGTACTCTGCTACAGGAAGAAGAGAAAAGGCCATAATGAAAACACAAGAGGTTTCACCTCAAGATGAGGAACAACTTCACACTGAGAGTGGCAGAGCACTGGAACAGGCTGCCCAGGGAGATTGTGGAGTCTCCCTCTCTGGAGTCATTCAAAACTCACTTGGATGCATTCCTGTGTAATCAGATGTAAGTGACCCCGCCTTGTCAGGAGGGTTGGACTAGATGGTCTCCAGAGGACCCTTTTAATCCTAAAAAGTCTCACATTCTGTGATACCTTACCTTACTAACATAGTTTCAGATAAAAATATTTTGTAAGTTAATAGTTATGCACTGCTTTGCCTAGAAAAATTCCTCCTGGATATCTTCTCATGGCTCTTAGAAAACCAGTTTTCTTC
Organism: Monarcha castaneiventris obscurior; assembly: GCA_026261815.1. NCBI lineage: Eukaryota > Metazoa > Chordata > Aves > Passeriformes > Monarchidae > Monarcha > Monarcha castaneiventris. The sequence continues at coordinate 30,246,919 of JAMPIT010000894.1, read as the reverse complement.
AATTGTATTAGAGTGCTACAGATACATACACTTTCCCTTTAATTTTTGATGTAACAACTTTCAGTTTTCTAAATGCAGCCTGGATAAAAAAGCCCACAAAACCATAAAGAACAGAAGTTGCTTTGTGATGTTCATTGTTTTCCCAGAAAGAGATACTCAACACAATGTTGGAACGGAAACATTTCTTCATTAATAAGACTATTTCAAACCCTCACTACACAAACATAAACACAAAGCATTACTCTTCTGCTTGACACAGTGAAAAAAACTTGGTTTCTTTTTTAAAAAGACATCTGAACCACAAGTGAGGAAGGACTGTACTGCTCTATTACCATCCTTTTCTCTACAATGGTGTGTAATCATAAGTCAAATAGTGCTGCTTTATTGCATATCTTCCATTATCTTTTACTCATACTTTCTTAATTGGGGATAAGAAATGGAACCAGGTGAATCTGTACTACCCTGTGGCATCTCAGCAATCTCATGCTTGGACTAGGTTTACTGTAAAATCTGAGAAAAACACAATGGTTTGAACCATTTGAATTCGATCTGATAACTGTAGTTTCTATTACTTCATTCAGAGTAATGTCACCATTCACTGAGATCTAATGGCTTGACAAAGGTCATGAGGGATGATAAATCCTATCTATTAATATATCTTTGTCCATACTAGAGAAATTAGAAGCATAATTTCATAGGATACAAACAGGCAAAACTATTCTTTAGAATAACTGTCTCAAAGAGAGATGGAGGAGAAGCTGCATAATCATACAAGAAAATTCTGCACTTTTAGTTTATATAATTGTTTTCTGCTTTCAATGTAATTTAATTTAAGAAATTTTAAAGGAAAAATGTTACACAATCGTTCTACCAAATGCAGTAACAGCTGTCTTTACAAAATAACCATTGATAATTACAACCCTTTAATTCAAAGTACTGAGCCACATCATGTAGAAATTCAGTCATTTATCACCATTGACCTTAGAACAAACAAATTTACCCAAATCAATATGGGCCCAAAATATCGATGATTGCTTAAAAATATTGGTAATTTTGTTTATAACTTTATTAATAAAAAGAAAGCAGATCTGGATATTTCTGCCTAATGCAAAAGAAGTTTTTTCCTTTGCTGAAATTTTTATATAAAATAGAGTTAACACAATTGTCCCTTACTTAATGTTATGGAAAAACAGCTTGTTTTGTTCAGTTGTATTAATTCCTGAAAGGTAAGTAATTTGAAAGACATCAATGTGTGTGACTGCAAAAATCTGTTTTGGACAGATTTTCATTGTTCATTTAAATATTTGCAACTGGAATTAAACAGGCAGGAGCTTGCTTACAGTTACAGTTTGGCATTTGCTGTATATTGAATACATGTGGCAAATTATTACTTTTTTAGACCTCACTTAAACCAACTAAAAATGTAGAATTATAGCCTTCCCTGCAGAATGCTGTTTTTCAGTGTTTCTTCATTTCTGGATATTTGAAATAGAATTTCATTATCAGAGCATCAATTACTTTTCAAGAATCTGCAATGTACCAAGCTTAGCCAGAAGCGTAACTCCCTGTAAGGCTACTGAACCTTGAAAAGAGTGAATGCCTCAAAACAAGAAAAATATCTTCTGTTCAAACTTTACACAGAATTTTACAGGGTTGGCTCTTTTTCTGTCTCTGTTACAATTAATTTCCTATGCTCTTTTCTTCCCTTATTGATTAGTCCTTTTGGCTTTACAACCTATGAATGTCAGATCCCTTCCCTTCCCTTCCCTTCCCTTCCCTTCCCTTCCCTTCCCTTCCCTTCCCTTCCCTTCCCTTCCCTTCCCTTCCCTTCCCTTCCCTTCCCTCCTTCTTTTCCCTTCCCTTCCCTTCCCTTCCCTTCCCTTCCCTTCCCTTCCCTTCCCTTCCCTTCCCTTCCCTTCCCTTCCCTTCCCTTCCCTTCCCTTCCCTTCCCTTCCCTTCCCTTCCCTAACGTGTGGTGAGGCGTTCTGGCAGTGGGAGTGGGGGTTGCTGCAGGGGTGGCTGCTGTGGGAGGCAGTCAAGGGGCTGCAGGACAGCCAATTCCAGACAGCTCAGAAGCAGACCCACCCCAGACCAAAACTGGGCCAGAGTCTGTGGTGCCTCTGTGAAAACCTACTTTTAAATGGCAGAAAACACAAAGGGGGAGGGAATCAGGGCACACAGAGAGAAAGAGAAGGAGAGAAAGCAAGAGATTGAAATTGAAATTGAAATTGAAATTGAAATTGAAATTGAAATTGAAATTGAAATTGAAATTGAAATTGAAATTGAAATTGAAATTGAAAGAGAGAAAGATCTAGAAAGAGAGCGAGAAATGAGAAACAGAAGAGAGCATCAAAGTCAGAGATTTCTCCATGGTGGAGCAGGTACTCCCCTGAACTGGCTGCACTCTTTGGAGAACATTATGCTGCCCAGAAATCAGAAAAATATGTTGAAATCAATTGAGACTAAATTAGGTCATTAAAATGATCAGAGTATAAATAATAAAATTAAAAAACTGTCTCATGACTTTGTTGTATGAGACTTTATTTTAAGTCTAAGGCTACCAAGACAAGATTGATTTCATGAAAACAAAGAGGACTCATTTAGGAAAGGTGAAACATGTCTTGGAGTAATGTCTGTGTTAAAGGAGAAAATGTTAGCATCAGGAAAGGTTATTTATTTTTTCACACATCTAACTTCTTTGGCTTTTTCTGAAATACACCTAGCAGCTGCTACAATTGCTGTTGTCATTATATCTGTTGTAGAAGAAGCAAGTAATTGTTTTGCTTAGGCTTGCGCAATCTCAAACTAATCCTCCAAGCATGAGGACAGATTAACCCTAGTGTGCATTTTAGATATCTATACTTGTAATGAAAACTACTTGAAAAACCAAATGTGCACTCAAAAGGGAAATTAGTATAACTGCTGTTAAGGGAAACAAGTGTTTAGACTCTTCACGGCTTCAGGATAACTGTTAATTAGATAATGTATTCTGAAAGCCAGAGAGAGATATTAAGTTCATCTGATTTTTCCTCCTGCATAATATGGAATTTAGGACCTTCCTGAATTAATTACTGCATAAATTAGGATGAAATATATAGAAAAACATCTTACCATGGCTAAAATACTTACTGTGATAAGGACTCCTCTTAGGCATTTGACAACCAATTCCCACGGGTAACTACTCTGGTTAGATGTTATTTCTTATCAGCTGGAATTTAAGTTAAAATTAGACATGTTTACTAGTTTTATACCTGTTTACCATGTTCATGTGCACTCATGTTAAATTTCTACTTCCCATGTAAATTTCTTTTTTAGACAAAGAGTGGTCAAGTCACACTTTCAACCATTTATTCTGATATTAGATTGACCTCAATGAATCTTCATTTGTAAGGCACTTTCAAAAACAATATAAACACTCTCCCGGCCCTTCCCAAAACTGGATTCTGGGCTTCAGAAGTGATTGCAATTTTCAGTAGCCACTGGAACAGGCTACTGTTCCCAAACCCAGGGAAGAGTGCTGTTGTTTGTGTCCATCATTTCCTTATGCACACTCTCTTAGGTTACATTAGCCTTTCTGATGTATAGCAATGCACTGGAGTTTCTAATCTTAGTAAAATGTTTAGTATTTTTTTGCAATATAGGGCAGAAGGATTGTTATAGCTGCGGGAGATGGTTTTAATAGTGGCCATGAAGTTTGTCTTTGATATAAAAGCCATGACAAACCTCACTGAAAAAAAGTAAAAGCAACTGTGTTTATCATGGAATCATAGGATTTTTTGGGTTGGAAGGGGCCTTTGCTTGCAATAAGCAGGGACGTCTTCAATCATGTTGCTTAGACCCTGGTCCAGCTTGACCTTGAATGCTTCCAGTGATGGGGCTTCTACAGCCAAAGTCAGTACAGCTTTATGAAGCAGGACAGGGAGACAACAGAAGCCTCTTCCTAAATGTCTAACGAATAAGGAACCAATATATATCAATTGGGAGGCTTCACTCTGCAGCAACTGTAAGTGCAGAAATTGGGAAAGTGATTAACTGCAACTTTTGCCTACCTCAGAAAGAAATCAAAAAGCCCTAGAAGGCCCAAGAGAGGGTATGAGTTTCTCTTTGAAACTGTAAGAAAGCAACTAAGTTATTGCTGCTTCTTACACTGTTCAGAGAAATTTTGAGATATTTCTGTAAATGAAAGGACTGTAGAAAAGAAATACCTGATTTGGATGACTTTTTCTTTCCAAATAAGTTCCTAAGTAATTTTATGTTAGACAATTATACAGGACAGGACAGGACACTGTAATTGTTTCTAACACTGCACATGGAGTTTCTAATAATCTTTGATGCTTGTACTGTAATGCAGAACAAATATGCATTTCATCTTCTTGCATACTTGAAGATGATAAGACAAATGAAATTAATGATCTAGATTCTGGTCAGTGATTGGCCTGGTTCTTTAATAATTAGGCTATGTTGCCTTCCAAAGAGAAAATATTACTAGCTGAAATAAGAACAGGGCAAAAAGAAATGTTAATTTCAGTTTTTATCAGAATACTGACAGATCCTGGTGCTTGCAAAGCACAATAAAACAGGCATATTAGAGGAATATACTGATGTTCTTTTTGTAAAGTCATGATTGCTAATCCCTAGATCCAAAACCTCCCTTTAATTGACTATAAATGCAAAGTAATTATGCTTAAATTATGTTTATGGAAAGATGAAAATCTAAACCTGGTTTGCTTGTCACAAAGTGCCTTATTTACTTAGCTCTGAACTTGTAGTCAGTATTATGAATTACTCTTTTAACGAGCGTTCTTTATTTCTTAAAACATTTTTGTGTTTTCAAATTTTTTTAAGGTAAATTTCTGTAACTATTTATTTTTTAGTTTCATTTAGAAAAATTCTACCTAGGTTGAATGAAAATAAATATTTGATATTACATTCAGTGTGATACATTTTTTAAATTTCCTTTGGTAGTTGCAAAGACAACTGTTTATAAGTATGAACTATCTCACTGTTAATTATTCTTGGGGCTTTTTTCTTAGTATATTTGGAGGCACTTGCTGACTGAACAGTCCTGATGAGTCCCATTATAAATTGCACCTAGTTTTCTAGACACTCACTATATTCCCTCAGTGAAATTTGAAACTAAAATATTTGCTAGCTGCTGTTCAGAGAAAAGAGGACTCATTATTTTTGTGTTAATTCCTGGAGTACTGTGCAAAAATGGAGGTTGAGCAACTCCCACTAGTTTCGATTCTCACTTGACACTAGTTGCCACCTTGCAAAAAGTTACAAAATCAACAAATGAAGGGGCTTGTTTTATCTCATGGTAGATGAATCTATAGATTGTCTTGAAATCTAGATTTCCCTATACTTAAAGATTTAATGAACTGCATAAATGTGTGTCCCTTAGTTGTATTTTTTGCTATATAACATTAAGTTCATAGACACAAATCAGTGTTGATAATATAACTACAATAAATGTAAATGTAAATGTAAATGTATTATTACAAGAAAAATACATAAGAAATAATTATTGCATTTTCCTGGAATTATATTTATAAGGCCTGAAATGAGGCCTGTTAAATCTGACTATTCTTTTGCCACCAGATACTCCTCCATGTTTCTATATTCAGTTTCAGAGAATGTATTAATTAAAATTCAATTATTTCAAGAAACAGAATAATGGTACTTTACTGCTGGGAATCACACATTAAGAGGTTGATGTAGACATTAGACTCTGTTATGAAGTTGCCCACTTCAGGGATAAAGTCAGAAAGTGCAATGTATGACAGGTTAAGGGAGCTGAGGGCATGGGCAAGCAAAATACAAAACAGAGTGCCCAACTGAAAGCATGTCTGAAAGGAAACTGTGAGTGACTGCTAGATATAGGCATATCTGTAAGAGGAGAAGTATGCAAAAGTTATATTGCTTTCTCTAGAAAATAAGAAAGAGTTAGTGGAGTCCAAGAGGTAACAGGCAAACACCAAGCAGACTAAATATTGTGTGTGTTACCTAAAACTTAAAACTTCTGAGAATTTTTAATGCATATATGCATAACACAGATCAGCCTAAAACCATTACATTGTTTTTATAAAATTCTGCAATTCACGAAAGTTTGGAAATTTACTGGTGATTTCTGAAAGCTTGAGGTGAGTGATGGTGTTCTATTTTTTCCTGCTATAATGTCTCCTTGAATGGGTCGTGGTTATTTATCAGTGTATGGAAGATTAAAGCAAAACTAGCAGTATCACCACAGACACTGCTTTCTTTACAACCCAAGTAAGCATACAATCTGCATGGTGGATGATATTTCTTCAGGGAATGAAAGAAGGAGCATTCCTACCAGGTGTTCTTGATCTTGTTTATCAAAGGATCACCAAAAATACATAATGTATGTTTTTTGGGTTCCTTTTCTTAATGTGCCCTTGCCTTCAATTATGCAGTAATTGTACACTTGTTAGCAATGAGGGAAAATTGGTGTTGATAAATGCCAGATGGAGAGGTGCTTTCTTTTGCCTAATAAAGCAACTGAGAATCAATATACGTTATGAAACCAGCACTGAATGTGTTAATTATATTCCATAACCCTTATTATTTTTTTTTAATGTGGATAGCCTATTTGCCACCAAAGTGGAAAAAGTTGCAACATACTGGCAACCACTGAATTGAGTGGATAACTGTGTTATGATCTATGTTTCAATTTTTTGCTTCCTAAAAAATAACCTTATGGAATTTATATTATAACATGGTTTATTCTAGCAGCTAGAGTTTGCAGAATATGCATCGAAAATGACACAAATATGATAGATCTCCTCCTCCCACAAAATACTATTGCCCTTTTGGCTGAGGAAGAGGTGGCAGTGATACCAACACAACTTAGCAACAAATCACACCCTATGTATTTAAAAAAAATATATATAAATTAAAATCTGCCACATAAAAAAAATTGGCTACTTTCTGTTCCTCTGTTACTTGTAAGTTTTCTTAAAACTTTGTTGAAGAAATTTCTCTTCATGATTCCTTGTATTTAATGAGTTTTTCTATTGACTCCACTCTCAGGGAATACCATGAATTTCAAGGAATCAGTGTTGTTACATTTATGGAGCTTTGAGAATATAAACCTACTGAGAATTAAATTCAGCAAAAAAAATTATCAAAATGGCTGAAGGAGAAACATTTTGTTTCATTTTAGGCCACCTATATAGCTTTCCGCAAGCTAAAAAAGACAACCCAGTCAGCCAATGAAAAAACAATGAAAGCATTCCCTGCACAGTCATCCCAGAGACTGGACTCTGTTGCCTAGCAATTCTGACAGATGATTTACACTTACCTGGACGTCACACATGCCATGAGGTCCAATAAACAACCTCAGGATGGTACATTTTCTAATGTCAGAAGTGGTATATTTTCCAGGCACACTGCAGTGTTGCTTAGAAGGGCTCATATATAATTTTGCAAGCAAAGTTGTTTTCCTCTCGGGAAAGCATTTCTTCTTTTCTACTTCATCCAGTCTGCCTTAAATAATAACATTTTGCAGTTTTTCCCTCATATCCTCATCTTGCTGGTGTTTGAAAGAAAAGAAAGCTTCTTTTGGTGCACCTCTTAGAATTACATTGACCAGTAACACCATGTTATGAATTATGAAAATACTGTCAGTCAGAATTGGTTGCATTTACCAATTTAAAACAAATTCCGTTTCAAATCACTTTGCCTGCCATCCAAGGTAATTGGAAAGCCAGTTTGAAAAATCTTCTAATGTGCTTTTTAAAATTGACCAAGTTTGCAGAGGCAGCTTCTTAAACAAAATATAATTAATTTCTATCTGTCTAAGCTGATCACTGCAGGCTGACAGTCCTTATACATTCTTTGTTTTAAAACATGTGAATTTTTTTCAATAGACTACACCTCCCTTTCATCTTCCTTTTTTCCCTGTGTAAATTGGCACTTTCTGTCTTCTAGGAATCTCATTACCATGCACTGATTCTCCATTGCTTCTTAATAAAGGTGCCCAACTGATGTACCAAAAGAACTGTAAATATCTATTTTTATGTACCAAAGATGTTTTCCTTATAAATTTATGGTTACAATGGCTCTAACATATCAGTACTTATCTGAAGTATCCTAACTCATGATATCTATTCAACTCATTTTCATTCTACATGTGTACTCTTTGGTGCAATATAGTGACTAAAATGTTCCAAGGTCATATAGGTAGTATTTGATTAATTTCTAGAGCAGCAGTTAATCAAGAAAGATCCCAAAAGAACTGAATTATGTAATCTGAAACTTTAAGTCAAAAAAAAATCCCAAACAAACTACAAATAGGAGTCTTGAGCTGTACTATTACCCTTACATGCACTTCCTGTGTCATCTTCAGGAATTTCCATCTATATATATAAGATCAGACTTCCTGAAAATAAACCCTCAAAATCTATCTGATATTTAAACATGCTTGTTTCTTCATCCGAAACATGAAACATTTTTTTCAGAGCCTCAGAGTTATTACAAAGTTTAATCCACTGCTTTACAAAATACAAATGAGAAATGTCAACAGGAAAATAATTTCTCCACTTCTTTTCATCTTAGAACAATACAGTAACAATAATGTAAGAAATATCTGGAGGGCTGACAACTTTCTGGATTTTCTTTTTATTGCTTTGGTGGTCATTGGATCATACCGAGTTATTAATTTCCAGAAAATGTCTCAGTCCTCTGATTCCGTTGCCTAACTAATAACTTGCTTTCAGACCAAGTGACTGCCCCAATCTACAGCAGCATATCAATAGCATGTTTCCACTTAATCTCAGACTTCCCTCTGATTGCATGCATATTTCAAAATTTTACAAGAATAGTTCCTGCTGTTTGCCTCAGGCTCTTTTTTCTTTCTTTCTTGAAGAGATTCTTAATTTTGCAAGTGAAAATTAGCTGCTGGTGTAGGACTTCCACAGGGACAAATAGATTCCTTTCTTCTCCCCAGTATCCTCTGCTTCGTACCATTGTTTATGACTGCTGTTTTATCTGGTCAAGCAGATCTGAAGAAATTAAAATTACCAGAAAATGCATAGTGTACAGAGAGGAGGACTAGGACTTTCTAGAGTCATTGCAGGATTTGAGAGTTTCTTATGAACGTATCTTTTTCTTTCCTTTTTTCCTTAAGTTGAAATGGATTCTAAGTATTTTGAGGTGCATCTTTTGATCTTAAAGAAAAGCTAAAAGCAGCATTTCCTGTGGGACTTCGGAACTGAATAACAGCCATAAAAAAACCCTAAAACCAGCCGTACACTACTGGGCTTGAAACACTTTTTCAGGGTGGGCTTCTTTATCCTCATGGTTTAATAAAGAAGTAGCTTTGTTTTTATGATGGTATACAAGATGCTTCAGGTGAATATCAGGATATCAGAAAAATACCACGAGCCAACAAAGGCAAAATAGAAAACTGCACCAAACTGTGGAGGGTCTGATTGCAGAGAGAGAAAGAGAGAGAGAGAGATTAATTTAAAAATATTTTCTTTGCCACTAAATTCTGTAATCTTGTTTTAAAGTATTTTGTGTGAAATCCTTGAATCAACACTCAGACTCTCTGTTGCTCTACAGAGGAGAGAAGGCTTTGTTGATACTGATTACTTTTCATAGATTTTCTACTCTCACGGGAAAACATGGTATGCACGAGGACTTTTACATATCATCCCAAAATAGCTCTGTTCATCACTGCTAGCTTGTGCCTTGATAAACTATGCTTTGTAACATTTGCATACCCATCACAAAGTGACTAAACATTTTAATGAATGCTTTTGCAGGATGAAGTGTTAAAATACAACAGATATTTTGCAACATCCCGTGTTTTACAGGAGTGGTTTTTTGCTGACAAAAAATAGTTTAGGATTTCTATTTTTTTCTGGAGTTCTGTGAAGTTCAAGATATTTTATTCAGGCTGCAGTACATCCTATTGAATGAAGGTGAAAAGTGGCAGTGATCAAGTTTTAGACAATGAATGTTGCGAGAAAATCAATAGTCTGATTAAAAAAAGAAAGCTCAAGAGGCTTCTAACCCTAAAAAGTTGATTTGTTACTTCACTATATCTCATTGAAAGAGCAAACTATATTAGTCTTTAGATTTACCAGGTGCATTATTCCTTGTGCAGTTTCAAACATATCAGCAGTAATGAGAAAGAACATCTTTAGGTTAGCCCCTGTTTTCTCCTAACATATATCAGTTAGATCTGTAGGGAGAAATACTCTAAACTCTATCAGGCAGGTGAGCTATAAAACCTGCCAGAACAAGGGACTTCTTTGCACTATTTCTGACTCTGAAGATTAGACTGAAAAAATCTTGGTATCAGACATTTAAAAAATGTACTGTTCCCAAAGAGACAATGAGAGTGAAAAAGATATTATACACAGAGTGAAGGGAAGACTAGAAGTAAAAGTATGTGTGAAGGAAAATTATGTTAAACGCTAAACACTAATTTAAAAAACAGAAAGTTTAAAATATTTATTTAAAGTACTATAATGAATGACCAAAGCAATAATGATTTAAAACTTGAAAGAGCAAAAGTAAGATGTCATCTATAACTAGCTAGAGTTTCTAATAAAAAGGGATAAGAGTAGTAGGACATTTAAGGCAACATTATCTGAGAAATTACTGAAAAAATATTTTGGGAAAGTTCCCAAATGGTGAAGCAGAATATACTAGGTCAAGGACAAACTAAGCAGAGTTTCACTGCAAAATATAGGCAACTTCTGTACTAGCAGTGAACTTTTGTTGATGAACCTCTGTGGACTCTTTCAAGGAGGCAGATTTCTGGGACTCAGTCCAACAAAGCACTTATTTTCAACTTAACTTTAAACATGCAAGTCAACATGTTAGACTTAATTCACATAAAAGCATTGAGTGAATATAGCATTTATCAAGACATAGCCTGATAGCTTTTGGTTTCAATAAGATCCTCCTTTGTCTTCAAGTTCTTAATAAATTTAAACTGCTGCAAATCATTAAACTCTAGACTCTGTTGCCTTGATACACAATGAGTAAGTGTGTATGGGCTACAGCCCAAACCTCAGAGTATTTAAACACCTACTTCACTTGAACAGCGTGAGCAGCTCTGATCCCCAGTGTCAAGAGAAATGCATTACTATTAGAAGAAAATAAATGACATATTAAAGACCAGCACACTTGATGAGAGGTATGTTTTTACATAGGGAGAAACTAGGCAGATGAGGAGTCTGCATTTTGGAGAAGAGATGATAGAAGCGTATCATAAATGTTCATAGACTCAAGAGAAGAATGATAATTCTTATATCTGTATCTATATCTATATCTATCTCTCCATATATATGTGCATGTACATATACATATATACACACATATGGAGATATAAATATGGAGATTATATATATATAAAATGGAAGGGTTACGAGGCACCAATCGAATTACCAGTAGCATGTTTAAAAGAAGTATTATGAAATGTGTGCACAATATGTTTTATTAAACAGTGGTGCTTTTGAATTATAAGATCTACTAAATTTTTGTTGATCTGGATACAGCCTCTGGTTTGTTGATCCTTATTGCCAGAAATGGAGAAGTGATACCACACTGTCCTTGCCTGAGCATTCAGTCTTTTCAAAAGCACTGACTCCTGGCTGCTGTCTGAGAGTGTTCTCAGTTGGATTGGTGTGATCTTATATTGGATTTTTACTCTGCAATCAATAGAACACATGTACACTAGTGTTTTTGAGAAGAGGTTTTCAGGGTCCAGCAATATGAAGTCAAGAAAGAACAATAAAGCTGAAAGCAGAAAAAACCTGAATGTATCACTAATGATAAAGCTCAACACACATTTTAACAGTTAGCATCTCATTCATTGATGCAGACATGAATCAAGAGGATGTTTGTTAAGTTCATAGTTACTACTTTATGAGTTAATTTGCTCTAAGGAAGTAATATGGAACACTTGGCTGAAATTCTAAAATACTTTTGGTATCTTATCTTCTGCTCAATGCAAAAAAAATGAGACTTTTGTGAGAAATTATCTTTTTTCTATTTGTTTGTTTGTATGTTTAGGGTTTTTTGTAAACAGGGACCAGTAGTCTTAAAACTTGGAGTAGAGTGATTGAGAGACACTTTAGTGAAAAATAATGAATAATAAGTGAAAAACATGAAATGCAAAATATGTAATATACCTTAAAATCCTATACATGCATTCTTTAAAGCTGAGTGGTTAATAATAAAAATGTCAAGTATTGTATTTCTTATATGTGTTAGCTTAGCTTGGAAACAAGCTCACTCAAGACTTGAGAGGCTTGGCATGATTCTAGATGTTCTGCTTTGAGAGAAAAGTACTCATTTTCCATGAAGGATAATCTCTGTTGATGAAATTAATAGAGTAAACCGTATTACACTGTATTGAATTGAGCTTTTGAGCAAGTGGTAGCCTAACTTAAAGATGGCTCAATGAGAAATAATTCTTAAAATTACATCTGAAATGGAATTTGTTATAGTCTATGGGGTGATTTGACTGAAATGGAGTCATTAATATGACCCACCACATAACCTAAGCAATGAATTTCTTCATGTACCTTAGTCTCTGAAGAGAAACAATTCAAGGAAGATGTCTTATCTATCTAAAGTTTCCCTAGAAACAGCAATCTCTTTGCATGCAAGCACTACCCTTTGCCATGGAATTGCCTAGGAAGCTCCAGCTGAAGACATTAATAAATCACTGGGCCATTTCAGAAAGACAATTCAGTTTTTGTTTCATTTTAATTAGCTGAAAAAAAAAATGAAATCCTCATGGGAAAATCAGAGTAAAGGGAAAGGGCGAGGCAAAGAGCTGGTCAAGACTAGCTTTCAGTGCAACAGAAGGGTGAAGTAAAATGGGAAGCCTTGTCAGATAGCTAGGGAATATGTTTTCACCATCAAAAGTAGCTGCTAAAATGAAAGTTAAGCATTGCTGCCTTTAAGATATGGAAGGTTCCGCAGCCTCTGCAAGGACATGTCATTGAACAAACTGGCTAAAATCTCCTGAATAACTTCTGTGACATCAGGGAACTGTTTCCTATGAGCTTTCAAGGAAAGCCAGAAGTCATCATCTACCACTTAGCAGTGCACAACTACATTAGCAAGTATACGTTTTGGATTGTACTTCTGCCATTGGAAGAGTATATTTAGAAAGTTCCAAAATGAAACGTCAAGAGGAGAGAATGTAAATTTTATAGTTAAGTGAGAGCTCTAACTCCTTTCCATTTAAATTTTCAGATAATTCACAACCAAATAGCATTAACACTCAGCTTTTTTTCAGACTTTTTAGGGGTTTGGTTTTATGCTACTACCTTCATAAAGTCTATACTGTATCAGTCCTCTAGTAAAGTACAATAGGGTGCTGTGCTTTTCAGAAATTTCAGTTCATCTGCTGAGACTCTAAATAGTAGGCTAGTAAAAAACCCCTGCGGCAATTTCATCAAGATTCCCTGTAGACAAATTCCAGCTGGACATTTGAATTCGGGTGACATAAGACTCCAATAAAGTTCAGTCAGATATGTAACTTATTTTCAGTTTGGAACTATAAGTGAACCACTTTTTGAATGATATTTAATTTCAGAGATAACTGCAATGCCTGGTATAGTACAGAGATGATCAGAGTTGGGGTTGTTTAGCCTGGAGAAGAGAAGGCTCTGGGGAGACCTTATAGCAGCCTTTTGTACTTAAATGGGGCTGCAAGAGAGCTGGAGAGGGACTTTTTTCAAAGGCATGTAGTGATGAGACAAGCAGTTGTGTACTTAAACTGTAAAAGGGTGGGTTTACATTAGATTTTAGGAAAAAGTTATTTATGGTGAGTGTGGGGAGACATTGGAACAGGTTGCCCAGAGAAGTGGTGAATGCCCCATTCCTGGAAGTGTTCACAGCCAGGTAGGATGGGGCTCTGAGCAGCCTATTCTAGTGGAAGATAGCCCTGCCCGTGGCAGGGGGGTTGGAACTAGATGGTCTTTTAGGCTCCTTCCAACACAAACCATTCTATGATTCTAAAGTGATCATTGTAGAAAGATTATGCAGTCTGCAAAGATAGACAAGTATTTTGAGGAGTTTGAGGAGATGTATATGTAGAAATATCAGTCTACTACCCTGAAGTGTTAAATGAAATTCAATTGTGTCATTTAAATTCATTTATTTGAATATCATCCTCTCATATCATTGAGGTGGAGATAACAAATGGATTAACTATATTTTTGCTAATTTTTTCTGACATCTTATTTAAATATCAAGTTTGCTGCAACTGAAAATTATAAGAATCCTATAGAAGGCTTCACACAGAATATTAAGTCCTTAAAGAGCGTGCTTGGCCACAAGACTCAAACCTGAAATGCAAATGCGCAACAAATCATACTTTACTATGAATGCGTTCAAAGACTTCAGTTTGGAGAACTGTGTCAGATTTAGTCCAGCAGAGGAACATTGTGGAAAAAAGACTACCTAGAGACAAGATAAAGCAGGAATTCTGAATAAACCTCATTGATCCTAAAGTTGGCTAATGTAATCCAAGAAGTGGGAAAGGCTAAGCATGGACCTCTCTCTTCATGAGGTTTTGCCCCACTGAAATCCAAACCATCCCACCCACTACACCAGCCCTGGGAAGAGTAATAGCTCTATCACCTTCTGCTGGCTTAAAGAAAAGCATTCTTTCATATGTCTATTTTATCTCAATTATAATTTGCATTTCCCTTTGTCAAAGTGAGAGGATTAAGTCCCACATGTGCTAATTTTAATATCTTTGTTCTTTTCTTCTTTGTGTAAGCAATGAAGGGCTCCTCTGGGCATTAGAGTTGAAAATCAATTCCTCTGAAATAATTTTAATTTCTCTGCATTTATCATGAAATAAATGAAGCAGAATTTGTCTCATCTGTCTCATATACACAGCAATCAGAAAATCATGAAAGTGCATTTATGAGATTTTTCCAAATTGAATCCCAATACAAATAAGTCATATCTAGGCAGAACTGACCTGCATATTTTCCAAACTCGACCATGGAGCTATAAGGTAATTCTATTGGGTAATATCTAAACAATGTGTAGTAATATCCAAATGCATTTCTCTAGTCTTTCTTCATAATGTCACAATTTTTTCAGTTATGTTAATTTTTAAAACATCAGTAATTGCAAACCATTTATCTTATATTATGCCTTTCAGTACAGTGGGCAGTCATGTCAGTTCCTAAAGAGATCCTGATTCCACAGGGAAATATCAGAAATAATTAAGAAGACTTCTACATATCAGTGATAGAGAAGAAATCTATCTTCTGAAAGGTGAGACACAATGAAAAACCAGGTGACAGCTTACTTAATATTTACAGTTGAGTATGACATCAGCCAGAAGGGTAGCACTGATTGATTTTAATGGCAAGCAGCTGAGCATGCTTATTGATTTAAGAGATCGGATACTTCACAAATGGCAAAGACCATTAATACACTAAAATCATAACAGTGATGATACAAAGAATAAAAAGTGACCTTTCATTTAAATTCTCTCCTTCCAGGTAAAATGCAGGGCTCTCTGGATGGGAATGTACTCCCAGGTGAAACTTTCTAAGCATCAATATTATTTATTTTTATTTATTACAAGGCAAAATCTCAAGATTCATCAAAAATACAGGAGGCTTCATTAAGACCTCATAAATGATTTTTTTTAAACAAGAGTTTAAGAGCTAGGTAAGGAAGAAAAAAAATTGTGATTTTTTTTTATAGGCCGTTATGTTTTAGGTTTAATGAAATAATTATAAAATGGAAATCATAATGAAATGAATTTTCACCTAGAGTTACTGAAGTCTTTCTGATATGGTCCCAGAAATTCTTTCCTTTCCCTTTTGACTAAGCAGATTAAAAAAAAAAAAAATAGAAATCAGATAAAAGGAAAGCAGGCAGGAAAAATGCAGCAAAAAAAGGTAAGTAAATGAATATTATTAGAAACAAAGATGAAGAATGAGCAGTGTCCTTTTTTTGATTCAAAAATTCCTTCACCTTCCTTCTTATCAATGCTGTTTAAATCACTTTCTTGTTTACTCAAAGTATAATGAAGATCTTCTGGAATTTGTATTTCTTTAGGAGATGCCAGTGGCTTTTTTGTCATTTATTCAATTTCATCATATTTTCCACATTCAAAAGGCTACATGTAAAAACCTGAAAATTATTTTTTCTGCATATTTTCAAGTATTCCATGTATAATATTTTTGAGTTGTCAATAATTTGTGTGTGCGTGTAGGGCTTACCAAAATTCTGTCCCTTACCAGTGCCAGCAGACCACACCAGTGAATTAAATCTATGCATCCACAGAGTCAGAATAAGTGTATGCAGTTTTCTTCACTAAGTCGTATGTAAGACTATTTGAGAATACATGAATGTGACAGCTTTTCACTCAGGAGAACTCAGTCAATCCTGAATTTTTAAACTAACTCTTGTATCATCAAATGAATAATATATTTCATGTACTGCATGAAGCAAAAAATGACCATCAATTTGAGATCCAGTGTTTGACAGAATCTCTGGCCAGAAAACCAATATACTTTTCTATCAGCTGAAGAAGACAAATTCACCTTTTGCAGTTAAACGAGGTTTGTTTTTTTTTTTTAATCTATAGAATTTTCTGTAAATGGGAATAGAAATGGCTCCAAGTTTTATCAGCTGTACTAAAGTTTACAGAATAGATCATGACTTAAGTACATGGATAACTCTGGTTTCAGAGTTAGAGTTAGAAATGTTACTAATGATGTCTCCAGGAAAGCATGACACAATTTAGGGAGGGATTAAATTGCAACTTTATACTTCCATAGGAAGTTTCTCCATCTGCCATTAGCTCCAATAGAGTGAAGCAGAAGTTGCTCTACCATCAGATTCAGGAGCCCCACAAACACTAAGATGTTGTTTTATACAGTTGGCATTCTCAAGCAACACTGAACCTGTTTTGTAAGGGAGTGAACAGAATATTTGCTTGCACATGGCAAATTGCTTGTGGAAGGCTGAGAGCAGATGAGTGTGATGTATTTTGTCTGTTAGTCAGCACTGTCAGCATGCCTAGCAGTGGTGTGGCCAGCTAAGGAAAGCTTTATGTAGTCTATCAGATAAGATGCAGATATATGATAACAGCTGTCAAAGTTGCAATTTAAGGTACAGAGAACTGTATCTTCTCTTGTAATTATAGTCACAATTAACACAGAACCACTGGCTCCAGTGGAGCGATGCCAATTTGAAGTATCAAAGTACATGATTCACAATTACTGTATCATATCAACACATTGATATGTATATTAAGGTAGTTATACACATATAAATTTTATTTATTAGGCCACTCAAGAGAGACGTGGTTAATTCAGAAGTTTCAGAATCCTTAACCTATTAGGCCATAATATTAAATTGAATAGCAACTTTCATCAATAATTAGAAAAATACACATTGTTGTCAGTGTGTATGTGTGTTTGTGTGCTTCCTCCAGCACCAAGTTTAACGAAGCCAAAGCACTTAAATCAGCACACAGCATCCTGTGGTTAGGAGAGGTCAGAGCTCCTCCTGAATTTTACAAGAAGGCAGCATGTGTGCTCTTACCTCTTGTCCTCTGTGGCAAGTTCAAGTTCTAGCGGGATCTGAAAACCCTGAACCAATATTGCTCACAGAGGTATTTTGGTAACTGCAGGAAGTTCTGGCTGTTGCCCTCTATGACACATCTTTGAAGAAGCCATGTGTTGCTCACAGACAGTTAATGTTCAGGTGTCAGGAAATACCCATTCTGGGAGCAGCCTCTAAATGTAGTCACCTTTTCCAGAAAAAGTTAGATACTCAGAAAAAGTTTTTTGTAAGGCTTAAAGTATAACATCAGACAGGCATGGACTCTAGGGAACTGAAAAATAAGCAAGATGGTAACAAAGGAGACAGTAGTTTAACCTACATTAAAGAGAAAACTTGAAAATCATAGGTGCTTTATAGTCTTCCCAGTGGCCATGAGTATGGTAGAAAATACAGCTGGAAAAAGAATTTTCTCTTTCACTCAATGGGTTTTTATGGCAAGAGAAATAAGATGGAAATACCTTTAATCACAACAAAGAAAGAAAAACAGTGACCTTAGTAAGAAACAAAGGACCAGATTCTGGTCTGGTATAAATCAGATGTTGGATGCCTTCCCTGGGGCATCCTGTGTCATGTGAGAGAGCTTGAACAGTACCCAGCTTTCTCTCTTATTCACACTGTGTTTGCATGTAACCCCAACTGTAGGTCTGTGGAGCATTTCAATGCAGATTTCAAGCCTTTGAATACTGTAAAAGTGCTATGTAGAAGCAAATTTGGTTTCATAAGGTTTTGTATGATAAAAATAGACTGTATTCTATAATGTAGCTGACCAAAATTATATCTGTTTTCTACCTATAACCAAGGTGACTATCACTGCCTGCCAACACAGCATTACACACAGTAAAAGCCAAAAAAAATTATGGGGATAGAAGGAGTAGAAGTCTTATGCCAGAAACCTGCTTTTTTTTGATTTATTTGATTTGACCTTCACAAAAATAGAAAGCAAGAAAACTATTTTTTTACATCAAGTCATTGTGGACTGATTGCAGTAGTCTGAAAGAAACAATAATTGATTTCAATAATTAATTCCTTCTGACTAAAGCAATGTTGCTGTTTATGCACTCTTCCTAAGGCCAAGTGAAAAAGAACTTTCAGCCAGGAGTGCATAAACAGTAATGTTACTTTAGGGAGCAGAAGTCCCCTAACATACTGTTGATTTGGGAAAGGCTTTTTTTTACCCCCAGGCTATAAATTTTTTTTATATTCTCTCATGTTGCCTCAGGATGACCCTGAGATTCTCTCAGATTTAGAAAACACAGGAAACAAAGTAGTGTGCTATTTTGACAGCAGAGAATGAGCCACGAAATTTAAAAATGTAGTTTCTAGCAAGTTGAAAACATTGAAATAGACTTCCAAAAATATGTGGAAGTACTGTAAAATTCAATTGAAAGCAGAAATGAAAACATTCAGTGAGGAATTCCTTTCAATTTTTTCTTTTTTTCATGGCACTAGAGTTGTTTTTTCATATCTTGTTAGCTAAGCAGACTAAGTACAGAACAAAAGTAACTTCCCATTATAAATTTTATAACTTTTTTCCTCAGTTTTCATGGTAGTCACACTGATATTCATGGTGCATGGCTTACCAGGAGTCTATCAAGCAAAATTCTTACAAGGATTACTTTTTTAAAATACTATCTTTAGTATTTAATACTATCTTTAGTATTAATCTTTAGTATTTATTATGTTATTTAGTGTAACATAAACTCTGCAAAATTCATATGAAGGGCCAGCTGATTTCACACTAAAATGGTTTTGCTCAGCTTTCTTGAATCTTGACTATATCATAGCCTGGGTTTTTTTATTTGTCTGGAATTTATTGCCTAATTCTGCTGTAATATCAAAGTTTTATTATTGGTGTTATTCCTATAAAAATGACATAACATAATATAAAGCAGTACCTTATTATTCACATAGATTCTGCATTAACTCCATGCAGGTAAAGAACTTGACCTGGT
This sequence comes from Monarcha castaneiventris obscurior, assembly GCA_026261815.1. Lineage (NCBI taxonomy): Eukaryota > Metazoa > Chordata > Aves > Passeriformes > Monarchidae > Monarcha > Monarcha castaneiventris. The sequence continues at coordinate 30,227,366 of JAMPIT010000894.1, read as the reverse complement.
GTGACTCCACTGGTCCCGTGGTGATCAGATTCCTGCTATATAGATCAGAATTAAAGCAAAACTAGACCAGATGTTTTTACTATTAGATAGATTAGCCCAAAACTAAAATTAAGAAAACATACAGGATCTGATTTACTATCAGTATATGATCTGTTGGTGCAGAGGGAGCAATGCATAGTAGAGCAGAGGCAAATGGCAATTTATTAATGCAGGCATGGGAGTCCCATACCCTCACCCCTGACTGCTCTAAAAATGCTGAACAGAAGGCCCCAGTCTGGTGATGAAAGCTGGTTTTTGACAGTAAAGGCTCAGTAAAAACAACACAAAATCATTTTTAAAATGGTGCAGGAGAAAGTTCTGGTGGAAATACTTGCCACTACAAAATTGTTTGTCTACAGATATATAAACACATCTAATTTCAAACTTTGCCTTGAGTGGTTGCTTGAAAAGATTCATTTAACTGAAGCATTGTGATGAGCCACCAGATAGCAACATTCATGAGATTCTGTCCTTGAGTAACGAAACTCTCGATTCTTTTCACTATACAAACTGGCTATGTTAAAAACTTTGGATTAAAAAAAGACTTTTCATAGAGTATTCCCATTTGATATAACTAAATTACAGCAAGAAAAGTTCATGCTCTGAGGCGGACTATTGTAAAATTTCAGGAATATAAGAGATTTTGTCACATATTAAAAAATCCTTACATTCATATAGCAACTGCAACAAGAGATTCTCAAGATGTTTTCATAAGCTTTAATCAAGCTCCCCAGAATTCTGTGAGAAGGACAAAGATGATAATTAGAGCTTCTCAAAGCTTTTCAGTAAAATACTTTATTCACCAAAATTGTAAATTTAGGTAAACTGACAGAGTTTGTGGATTCAATTGCACATGCTGGAAACTGTATGTCTATGGGAAAATGTGTATTGTGAGTTTGTTTTCAAAAATTTGGAATTTAAAGAAAAATATACAGAATTAAATGAATGTGTTGTTGGTTAGGAAAAAAATTAATCTGAAGAATTCTTATTCATCAGGAAAATGACAAAGTTAATGGTTGTAAAAGCTTATTTTATTTTTTCACTTCAATGACTGAAGTAAAAAGAAAACCAACCATGTGCTCTATTAATATCTCTGTTTTGTGCATGACTGAAGTGAAGCCTTACATATGATTTTATGACATGACCAGTCAGGAGCAAAGTGAAGGGTGAAATTAAGTTTTCTTTTAGTAATCTGCTGATTGGTTTCCTGGTTGGTTTCCTATTGACTCAGAAAGCACTTTATCCTTCACAATAGCAAGTACTGGATCCTGAATATTTAGCTTTTTTTTCTCCTTTAGGGCACAGCAATATCAAAGTCATTTTCTGTCAGTGTTCGGTGACTGCAGAATCATGTTTTTGATTATAGCAGTGGCATGAGCTGTCCACATACCAACTCAGGCACATCGCTGCTTCATTAATCATTTCTCAGTATGGAGGCAGAGCCATTTAACCAGAGTCTTATTTCTCAGGAATCTGGGTTAAAGAGCTAATCACAATAAGAGCTGCCAGGTAGCAGCGGTGATTACACCAAGTACTGCAAGGCAACTTCATAACGTACACTTAAGGACTCTGCAGCTCGTTTAAAATCTGTCCTAGAGCAGATGGGGAATACTCTCTCAGGAGTTTACTTCTGAAAGTATGATAGGCATTCCCAAGTCCTACTTCTTCTGGGACTCTGCCTTAGGGCCAAAAAAACCCTAAAGTAGATGGAGGCTTTTGCTCTCCAGTTATGTCTCCACTTTGTGGTCATCTGCGCACACACATCTGCATATTTGAAGCAGTTCAACACATCTGGGCTTTGCTGTGCTCTGCCCTGTGCACTTCCATACAGCCTTGCTGGTCTTGCTGAAATGAGGGATGTCCAAAGAGGTGCAGCAGTCACCATGTCAGCCCTGGAGAGCCATCAGTTTCAAGCCACTTCTGTGAACAAGTTTTTATTTCTTTTATGTGATATAAAGTATGTTCTGTTATTGCTTTCTTTCCACATGCTTCCACTGGAAAGTGGAGAACTAGCTTTTGAGGGAATTATGATAAGAAAGAAGCTGTTGAATCAGTTTTCTGTTTGCCTCCATCAGTATTCCTCACATATTCTCTGTCCTACCACACCTGCAAATGAGCAGTAATAACATTGCAACTGCCAACTTGCTGGCTCTCACCTAATCTATCCCTTTGTCTCTTCATCCACAATTCATCACGCCTTGTGCTATTTACTATATTTTCTATTTCAGGTTCACTGAAAAATTTGAAGTGTGTTATATCTTTATGAGACCATGTCCAAATTTCACCCCTATTTAATGTAACATTAATATGCATGTTTATGACTGTATATAAATGCAATATGCATTCTTGCTGCAACATAATATGCAGTAAGAACATTCTACATCTGGTTAAATCTAAGGAATTCAAAGCACCATCATATTAGATGTTAGCAATACGTTATCAATTCATTAGCATAAATATTAGAAGGTTTTTTTGCCATTTGCAAAGCTACAGAGATAAGTGTTTCAAAACCACAGATTAGTACATTGGAGGCTTGAGGAGTGAGAGAAGCTAATTAAGGAGATGTTTGTTCATTGAAAATGAACAATGAGTGATGCTTTTTCTTCCTGCGCAAACCAAGTGTTCTGTAGCCTTGCTTTGCTCACCTTTGGAAGGTTAAACAAGGATTAGACAGACAACTAGAAAGGGGTTTTTGCCATTATTGCTGGCTGCTGGTATTTTAAGTAAAGATTCCAACTGATATTTCCCAGCTAAGAGACTCAAATTAAAGAGATTTGCTGACTGTTAGTTCCATTTCTACATCAGAGGGAGAAGCAGTGTGACATGCTCTGCATCACAGCAGCGCAGATTTGGCCAAGTTCCAATTGAACAGGGGCTGACTTAGATCTCAGTGGGTGGTGGCCATTACACATTTTGGGGAGGCTATTTAAAACTGGCATGTGAACTAGTTCTATCAGAGAGGAGAAAGTACAGGTAGTAAAGTCACCCTGCGACATCTGCTCTCCTGCTGTGGGTTAACACAGAGAAATGAAGCTCTATCTGAAGCACACAGCCATTCACAAAAGGGAAATAAACCAAAACAAATTGGAGATAATTTGATGTTTTTAAAATCAGAACTATTGCATCAAGAATTTCTATGTAGTAGGATTTGTAAAGGGCTTCTGCTGTGACTAAGCATTTGGCAAAAAAATAAGATTTATTCAGATTATGCCAGGAAGATTATTGCTACCCTTTAAAATGATTGAGGAGATCAAGTAAGTCTTTTGGCAGGTAGTCCTGAAAATTATGATCATTTCTAGTTAAAAGGAATTCTGGAAGTCAAATTTGCCCTAGTTTTCTGGTTCATTAGAAAAAACAGTTTGACAAAACTTGTAGCAGGTGGAATGTTTTTTTAAATATAGAAGTTCCTGACTGTATAATGTCTAGAATCATGATCCAATGCAGACCCTCTGCTATTTACAACGAGTTACAGGGCCAGGAATAGTACTGCTGCTTCACTCGTGGTAGTCAAAATGAAATGTTGCTTAATCCAGTTGCCACAGAGCATCTCAAAAGACACACAGCACAGAGTGATGTTGACATAATGAAGTCACAGAGACATAAAATAAGCTTTTTTCAATGTGTTTTAATGTTCACTAACATGTACTCCACATTTTTTTGAACTTACTGTGAACTCACTATGAACAGTGGCTACACAGTAAAAAAGTAGTAAAAAAGCAGCATTGTAAGACAAATTACTGATGATAGCTGATATTAACCACTTAGGCAGAAATATTCTGTTATAGTTTTACATAGTTCAACTAACAGCAGAAACACCATTTTCTTATCAGCACATTATTACTTATAAATTGTACACAAATTTGTCACAAAGATCTGTACTAAAATGAAACCAAATGCCCTCTTTTATCTTAGAGGAATCCAAACTCCAGAACTGTAGGTGACAAATACAATATTTACTTGTAGCAAGTATTACCTCAAAGCAGTTGGAGATGAGGAAAGAAGCTGTGGGACAAAACAACTTAATAATAGATAATTGGTAGGGATTCCAGTGCAAGAATGAAAAACATGTAGGATAGTACAAAGAAAATCAACAAAAAATTCAATGATCTAAGTTCTTCAAAAGAAGATCCTATTGGAAAGACACTTTTTTAATTAGAAAAGGCATATCTTTTCCACGAAGATAGCAGGTACCAGATGAGGCTATTGATAGTACTACTAATAAAAATGTAACAAAATAGGAATTTGGCTAGCTAGCAAATGGACTGACAGATACCACAACATTGCTCTAATAACTGATAGCTAATTTAAAAATAAAGATATTATAAAAAGCTGAATGCAAATGGAAGTATGTTAATATAAATATAGACGTGCATTTTTCTGCTCAAAATCTAAGCAAATGGTGTAAAAATTTAATGACTATCAATAAATACTTAAGCATAAACACATGGCCAGTTATGACAGAGCCCAGATTTAATTGCAGTCAACAGCACAGTACAAACTTGTGGTGTGCAGAGTCATCAGCTATCCCTAAACAGGACGGATTACTGCTTAAGTAGGCAATAGGAGCTAAACATCTCTTGGCCAGATGGTCCTCTCTGTGGAAACACAACATAAATTATGGAAGAGAAGACCCTAAAACCTGAATTGGGGAGTACCATTCCTAAACCACAACCATATTAAAATACTTTGAAACATATGATAAAAGAATGACTCAGTTTGCAGCTCAAGTGCATCAAGTGTACGACTCACACTGTTGCGCCTTGAGCTATTTGGGAAATCAGTGGTACAAATTTTTTATACGTTTATGTGTAAAGCATAAATCTAGTTCCTGTTCAGCTGATTTTCTTTTATCTGAGAGCAAGGCAAACAAATTTTCTCTGGGTCCGTAGGTAGTATTCTTTAAGGGATACTTATTACAGTGGTTGAATTTCCTGCGTAGCGAGTCAATTATTTCACTGTCAGTGATTCCCAGTTTTCTAGAAGGGGATAATTATGCTGTTTTCCAGTATTGAAACTACATGGATGTGACCTTATTAATGTCTAATCATACCTGAAAATAATCATACTGAAAACCACTTGGAGTTAATGACATTTCAGTTTTGCCATACTATCAATATCAGGCTTCAGTTTGATGTCATCAAGACCATTTTTACACTGGTGAAACTACTGAAATTAAAGAAATGGTTACTACCTATGTATGCAGCACTAAATATGTTCTCAGTTAAGCCTCTCAATTGTACTATTGGAGTAGGACTGAACATGATCAAAACCAATAGAGGAGCTTAGTTTCCTGGACACTAAACAGTGAGGCTTATGTACCATATCAGATGCAGTGATGGAATGTGGGTAATTCTTCCACATGGGGAAGATGACAGGAAAGAGTTGTCTAGGATGTACTTTATTATAGTTAGCACAATTCACAGTGTAATCAGTTCTGTATTCTGCATCTATGGTAAGTACATAGAAGATAGAAATCCTTAGTCTTTCTTTACCCACTTGTTGCTTGCATTTATTATTTACCAATCTGGGATGTTTTGGCTATATAATCTTCCCACAACAATTATTTATAGTTTTGAAAATTCATTTAGAATTTGAGACAGGTTATTCTATTTTCACACATTAACAATAATATCTCATTATAAAATGTTTTTCCAGCTGATATTACCAGATGTTTTGCTGTGTTATTTTGAATTGGCAAATAATTACAAATGAAATTTTTTCTTCTTTAGCATATAAAAAATAAAAGAGCAGGAAGACAAATACCATAGCTCAGAATGCCTCCCCTTTCCTCCTTGTTTCCCCAGCTTTACATGTTGAGCATGATGCCATATGGTCTGGAATATTCCTTTGATAACTGGGGTCAGCTGGCCCAGCTGTGTCTCATCCCAATTTCTTGTGCACTCCCAGCCTCCTGGCTGGTGGAGTGAGAAGCAGAAAAGGCTTTGGTTCTGTGCAAGCCCTGCTCAGCAGTAACAAAAGCATTCCCATTTTAGCAGCACCATTTCCAACACAAATGGAAAACATAGCCCATGCCAGCTACTGTGAAGAAAATTAACTCTACCACAGCCAAACACAACACAATGGGAAATTACGAGTCATTAATGACATTATTCTTCTGACATTTTCTCAGTGGTTTGTTGGAATATGATTAATTTCATACATTTTAACTTTTTGTCAATTTAAATGGTATCATCTTAGCAAAACAGTTGTGATTTTGTCTTTTCTTCTGCATAGATTAATGTAACTTTTTTAATTTAATGCATAACACTTGACATCTGACTGAATTCTCTTCCGGTTTCTTTCATTAAACACTGCATGACTATTTTACATTAAACCTGTTAGCTGTCTCCTGCAATTAGTGTTGGCTGTTTGTTCAATAGAATACATTGGTGGTTATCAGTGATTCCTAATGCTATCTTAATACTGATATGTTGCAGATACTAATGGCAGACATAACTCACAGTTCTGGCTGAAAACCTTTCATTTAGTCCTAATAAAGAAAAAGTTAAATTCTCTCCTGTTTAACGATTGAAAAAACAAACTTCAACAATCAACCAGTATGTCAAATCTTTTGGTAGTAATAAATTAAATGATTCACTGATTAGAATTCAAGGGATAGATTTGGGTTTCCATTGTATGTAAATGTGTTTTTAAGGAACAGTGAAACAAAAGAAAGTTGACATTGCAAGAGTGCAAAGATTAGGCCTCCATAAAAAAAAACAGAGAAGAGAAGAGCTCCCTACAGGCAAGTTTGTTCTTGGTATAAAAGAAGGTTCAGAAAAATGAAAATTTTTCTTAGTGTTTATTTATATTGTGTTCATAAAAAACAAACTTTCTGTGCATTTTTAACAAGTAAATTGGGCTACAGCCAGACATATATCTCACTAGTCCTCACCAGTGTATCCTTATGATGGAAGCAGAAAAAAAAAGAAAAATGGAAAACGTTTGAATATTAGCTAATTAATAGAGCTTGAAGAAGCTACCAAAATGTGGTGCTGTATGTTGTCTGTTAGAAGAAAATGTAAGAACTCTGCAATATTGTCTGCTGGGAAACATCCCAAAGAAGAGTGAAAGAAACAAAATTGAAAATGATGATAAGAAAGGCAATCAAGTGTAGTACTAAAGTCTTAGAATACCAGACTTCTTGAGGAGAATCTGTTCCTTGAATAAACTCTGAAAAACTGGCACACCAATAAAGACATCAGGTATGTGAAAACAGAGTTTCAAAAACACTCAAACAACATGGGTTAGAGAGACTTCAAAAACTTGCAGATTCAACAGTTTCTGAGAAACACAGCTATATGGTATTTTGACTAATTATGGTGCTAAATAAAAACACCTGAAATTTGAAGTATTTAGACCCAAGACACTTTTTATCACTCTGTGCCACAGTATGATTGACTGGTCTTTATTGTATATGAAGGATAGATTTTACATTTTTTATGTAGCTAACACTTCATAGGGATTTCTACTGAAATTGATGTCTGAGCCCTAAGTGTGCTTGATGTGGAATGCGTAAAGTATTTATGGATCATTAAACCCAACCAAACATACCAGTTATACTTTTGGATACCAAAAGTATGTTTTAAATATCTGAAAAATACCTGAACAGTATAAAAATTGGGAATTTGTCTGCTTTTTCCAGTGAGTCTAATAAAAGACAATATGACCTACATTGCTAATATCTTAATACTATTGTGACTACAATAGGACTAGCTAAACATATATACTGTCATTGTACCTCTCCTGTGAGGATGAAATGGCCAAATATTTATACATATGACATTTTCTTTGCATATTTGTTCTTTGCCCATTTTGAAAATTAAAATATAAACATTCTGGTAAAAAAATCTGTTCTCCCCATCATGCCACACAGTCAAAGCCTAAATCACTTTTGCTTTGTTTGATATGGTGTGTATATGCATGTTTAAAATACATTGAAGGTCTTTGTTTTACTGTATCGTGAAATTAAAAACCATGCAGTCTCTGTAATTACACTGTCCTTTGCCGTCTCTTTAAAAAAGTAAAAGACTGTGTTCAAATTTTCCCCCTGTTTTATTTGCACCCTATTAACAACTGTTACTAGAGCTTTAATTATGCCCCTGTGATTGCAGAGATGCGGCTGACTTGTGTCATTTTCCTCCCAGGGGATGCTTTATAATTACCAGCATCCATCGTGGCTGCCTGTAAGCTGATGCTTTTTTATTACCAGTTCAATAATCACTGCATCCTTGTGAACATCTGCTCTACAAGCCATGCATCGGAGGTCCCAGTGCCTGTCACTCGATGCTCCCTTGCTGTGGCGACCCTTTTGCCCTCACCTTCAGTTTATATCTAATTTGCTTAGCAGAAGCTTCATCCAGATTGCCTCACAGGAACACAATTAATGCTCCAGATTTGCAAACAAAGAAATTTTCCCCCTTTTTTTCTTTTTTTGTCTTATTATCTTGATGTCATATCCTATAATTAGTATTCACAGCAGGGTGAATCAATATAAATCTCAGAAAAAATATAGTATTTTTTTGGTTATCTAGCTTTATAATGAAAAGAAGGTAAGTGATGAGGATTTTTTCTCCATGAACATCCATATAGTATTCTCAAATATAAGATAAACATCGAGGCCTTCTGCATATATTTTCCCACAACAAATGTTGCAGTAAAAAAGGGAATGTTTTCTGTATAATAATGTTTTCTAATTAAGAATTCTTTCACAGAATGATTTAAAAGGTAGGTAATCATTACTTTTATAAGCATATAGTTGTTTACATATGTTTAGATTTTTCTATTGAAGTACATAGATTCTGAGTGAATGTCCTTTGGTGAAAGAGGGTTTTTGTTAGTTGCAGATATGGGTCATGTGGAGATGTCCAAAGTAGCTGAGAACACATCAAGTTGTCTAGTTGGCTCTGTAACTCATGTGATCAAGCCTTCAAGCCATGTAGATTTCTGCCAATATATATTTTTATATTGGCCTATCTTATCAGGCCTTCCATAGTCAAGCAAGTTACAACAGACCTTCACATGAATTGTAGTGAATAATATATAGTACAAAATCAGTAATGTTAGCATTTCTACATGATGCTGTAACTTTTATGTCTCTGATTAAAGATTTTCATCTAGCCTAGCAAAATTCTTAGAGCAATGAACACTGATATCATCTCTTACAAAGAAGGATGCCAGAAAATTAGTAAGCACTGCACATCAATTCTGAAAGGCAGTAAAGTACTAATTGGAAACACATACTTCTACTGAGTGGCTATTTCTCTATAGTTTCTGGTAATTTCAGCCTTGTTTCTTGTTAAAGAGATCTATTTCATATAATAGCGTGATCAATGGTCGTGAAACATTATTTGGTATGTTTCTATAGAAATGCTCTAGATATGAATGTATTCAAAGGTTTGAATATAGCCTTCAAAGGGCTTATTACAGTTCCTGTGAGCCAGTTCAAACGAATATAGCTGTAGCTACTGTGCCTAGGATGGGCCTGGCCACAAGTTAGAAGAGAAAGCTTGGGAGACTGTGATCATATGGCCATATTCCTGCATGGCACTTTAGAGGGATTTGAAATTGAGAGCAAGTCAGGGAGGCATTTGTGAGTACCTGCAGGAAAACACAACCTCATAATATCCATCCCAATGGTGTGATACACATCCCATCTATCTATGTGTCAAACTTTTCTGCCAGTTAATTTGTTTAAATTCTGCCTAGACTGGATCTGGATGAGGGAGGGAGATTTGAATTACCTGTCTGAATGTCTCCTATTTAAAATATTTTAAAAATAGAATAAAAACTTTTTGTAGAGTGGGGTATACTACATTTGAGTCTCCATACCTCATGGCCAATATGGTGTGCTTCATTAAAAATTAATGGTCAGGATACTGTAATATACTCTAGTAGCCAGAGGTCATAGGGCTCTCAAGTATAAAACAGAGATCATCCCAGCCTCCGTCTTCATCCAGTCCAGACAGCAGAGTTCTGCTCTGTACCCAACACTTCCAGACTTTTTTCTCTATTTTATCTCTAGCAGAAAATCTAGAAGGGTGTATTGTATCTATATCAAATATGCAAAAATATATTTTTAAAAAGCCCAAATCACCAACAAAAGTCCCCCAAAAAAACCAAAACCTACTATATTGGAAACATGGCTTAAGCTCAGCCATGGCACCCCAGAGATGGCTCTTGCTCGTTTTGTGCCTGCCTGGAGAAACCTGACTGAAATCTGAAATCAAGCAAGGACCTTGCCTTGTAGGGAGATCTGGAAAGCCCACCAAGGTGTCATTAGATCACAGAACTATCACAGCATCACTCATGGCCCTCCCCTGAGCAGGAAGAGTGGCTCCAGGGCTGTAATTCACTCCTGGTGGGCATAACCCTGTGTCCCTTGCCAAGTCTGAAAATAGAGTCTTGCTAACGGGTCCTGCAGCTGCTCTGGCTGCCAGCTGCCACTGGTGAGGCGTAAATCTGCCTTTGTCTCTACTAGGTGCTCTGCCTCCCTGTCTCTTTACTATTTTCTGAAGGGAAAGCTTTTTCTGTGACCCAAAAAAGACACTCAACACTCTTAAAGAAACATTGTCCTGGTCTTTCTTGTGTTGAGAGGCAAGCAGAAGCTCAAAGCACATCTCCTCTAAGTAGGATTGCACTGATCAGCTGAAACTTTATAGCCTTTGGGTTAAACAAAGCAGAGAAAAAATTCTTTCATAACTTATTTATGGAAAAAACTTGTCTTTATGACATTTAACACTTTTTATAGACTGTAAAGTGCAGAGTTTAGTCAGCTAGTTACTCGACTTGAATGGTTTTTCATCCTGTGTTATCCAGAATGAAACAGCACCCAGTGTTTCAATGCTATCTGTAGATGTCACCGTCAGTACCTCTCTCATAGAAAATGGGTTGTTTTTTGAATTTAATGCTCAGCTCCATAAGATTTTTCAAATTAGATGATTGCTCTTGCATAATCTTGTTTTTGTGCAAGATATGTTACATGATGATAGAGGATTTATCTTTCTAAAAGCGGTAATTTTTTAAAAGCTGATTTTTTTCCTTTGGCTTCATATTTTTAAGGACTTCAACAAATGCAGTTCTTTATAACCTTTTGATCTATCTTCCATTGCGGAGATGTTCTTACTTTGACTTCAATCCATACACTTGGAAGTCACGCACATGAACCCACTTTTACAGAAGATGTAAATCTCATTGAAACCAGCTGGACATAAAGAACTTACTATTTGGCTAAATAAAATGACACCTTTAGAATCCTAAGAATAAACAAATGGTGATAAGTCACCTTTCTCAATTTCACTAACCACTGTAATTTCAGAAAATCGTTTTTAAGGATGATTACTAGATTTATTAATTAATCTTTTGCCATCAGAACTAAGAAAATGGAAAATACTCAAGACTAGAATCAAATTTCACAGTTTGATAAGGAAGTAATAGATCTCAGAGAACCATGAGGTGTGACTGATCTCACAGTAATTGTTGAGTAATGAATACTAGTCTTTAACAAACAAAATATAAGCTCTTAGGTAATACTTCATTTCTATTACCAAACACTGGATAACAAAATAGAATTTATTTTGGTAACTTCCAAATATAAATCTGCTCATTATAGTTAAAATAGCTTTATGCTCTAGTGGACTAAATACAATAAAATTGACAAAATGCTGAGTTCTAGTAGCTACTTTGATATTTATTTTATGTAGCTTTTCTTAGGCAAGCTACACATATGTCTTTTATTTAATTTTTTGCTACCCATCAAAAAAAAGTATATGGTTCATAAACACCCACAGCACTTTTTGTGTCAGTTGTTGTGATAATTAGCAAAAATTTGTTTAGTTTTTAGTAGAGTCCTCCTAAAGTTCTTTAGTGAATCATGTTCCACTTATTAGATTCTATTGATCTTTAATTTTTAAAAAGTACTTTGGAGTAAGATAAACTGAACTGGTCTCTGAGAAATAACATTATGTATATAATTATTAGTAAAAACAGAATTAATAATTTAGAGTTAGATGTTGAAAACACTGGTTTGGTGCACAGATTTAACATGCTAACCCATTTATAATGTTTGTTCTTGTTTCTTCCAATTTGAATATATGTAAATTATTTGTAAAGCAACTTCTTCAAACTTACAGTGCAAGTGGGCCACACATATTTATAAGAGAGTTTATTGACTTGCATGAATAATTGCTTTAATAATTTATTAGAAATCTTTGAAGACGTGACTGTTAAGTTTCTTACAGGATATATGGCAGATGGGTGCTCTTTAGAGTATAAAAATTATTTGGAAATAGTAACACTGTGATGCACATACACACACACAAATAAATGGAGAGAAAGCAGCCTAGAGCATGACAAGGATAATGAACACACGTGATATTAGAAGATTTGGGATTACAAAGTAAATTTTTTTAAATGGCAAGTATACCACAGTTAAAGAACCACAGAGGTTGCCTGAGAAGACATTTTCATTTCATAAAAATAATTGTTGGAAATGATGCACTAGAGATCATCAAAGACTCAAAAAACCTAACATAAAAATAAATAATTTTTTCATAGGATATTGAATTAAAAATAATTAGCTACATAATAGAAAGTCAGATTTAATTTACAAATATGAAATAATTGTTTTAGCACTAACTAGATAGTGAGTGTTGAACGATGTGAGCAGTGATAGCTGTTAGCAAATAAAATGACTGAAAGTTGCCAGAGAAAAATCACTACCATGAGTTTACTGCAGACAATGTCTGATGGTAGAACACAAAGAAAATACCACAGGAAAAGAAGTTTAATAAACAAACTAAACTGCACAGCAGGACTGTTTTCAAAATACTCTGTTCATTTTAGTCATATCTTTTTAATCAAATGCCCCAATGATACCTATATCCCTATCTTTTAGGTGAATACAAACAGAGGGATAGGGCATTTTTCTGTACATAAATAGGTCCTAATGGGAAGAAAGACTACTAATTAAAAGGCAATAAAGACAAGGTAGTACATTTCCTGAACTCTGGAAAAAATTAACTTTATAAAGGAGGAATTATAAAAATGGAAAGTATATTACAAGTAAATTGTGAAATAATAGTACTGAATTAAAGCCTATGTACTTGGGAAGACATTTGGAGAATTTTATTTTTTCACAATATTATTTCATTTACAACTGTATTTGAAAATGTCTGATATCACAGAGCATCTTGAGCATCTAGTACAATGTTCAATATTACACATACTACATTTCTTTTCATAAAGCCAGTTTAATGAATGAGCTTGAAACAGGAAGATATCTATATTACATACAGACAGGGACAGGCTTCTAATTTATTGAAGATAATAATTATCTGTCTACTGACTCAGATGTGCTTTTGATCAGGTCTTTTGATACTCTTTGCTTTCTTGTACTTCGTGCATGTAACTATTGGCTGCTCTCATTACTTTAATATAAAGATCCTTAAAGAATTCTACCTTTAGATTAATTTTTACTCTTTGTAATATATGGAGACAAATCCTAGAAGTTTATTTAACTTAGAGCAGTGTAATGTCAATCTTTTTCCAAAAGTGCTGTACAAACACAGTTCTGACAAACGCTGTTACTTGAATAAGCATTCAGATGGCTGCTCTCTGCAAAACAAGCTAATACATACAACATTTGACAGCAAATAAGTAAAAAAAGCAAATTGGTAACATTTTTCTTCTAAGTCAAACATCAGTTTTGGAAAAATAATTCTTTTCCCATTTTTAAGCGGAAGAGAAATTTTCCTCATCTACAAAGACTGGTCTGGTCTTAAGTCAAAATTACTCCCCTTTGTCAGAAAACAGATCTCATTCTAACTATACAGATGTCTTTATTTCTGCAAAACATTGGAAAGGGTTGTAATCTGACGTAGGGATATCCTAGACTATATTTACCTTAACAGAATTATTCATCCATTTTACAGAGCATCTTACATGATTTTTCTTTTTTCTTAACTAGAAAACAACCTCTTGCACAATGATTATTCAAATGTTACTTAAGTGTTATTAAATGCTTTTCTTTTCTATGTGCAGTACATATCTCCTGTCCTAAAAGTGTAGAATATATTCTAGAGAATTTTGTGGTGAATATGTCTTAAAACCAAGTGAAATTGGTCAAGTGTCTCTTCAGCAGCCCATTTAGAAACCATTATCCATGGACTTTGATGACAATTTCTCCAGCTGTTGAGAGTATCTCTAATTGGGCACCAAAACTCAGACCAATTAAAGTATTTATATGACAGATTCTCAGGATATGGATAAGTAAGGTTCTGTAACAACTCATAAAATTTAAAACCGAAATGTGAGAAATCGGTCACATGAACATAAAAACATCCTCTACATGAAGATTTCCCATGTTAAAGCACCAACAATATAAACCCAAAATCACTTACAATAAATCAATTAAAATCCAAACAGCTTTGCTGAAATATTACAGAACTGAAACAGAGTGTGTTTCAGCGTCTTTTCTTAAAAAATAAAAGTTGGTTTGGTGGGAGAATGGGAAGTGTTCAGAAAAGCAGAGCTGAATTGTGGCAATGCCCTAGCCAGAGCTCAGGAAACAATCAAATTACATTACAGTTCCTGAAAAAAATAGACTTCAATATATCTGGGTTTTTTAGTGAGACGAGAACATAAGCCTTGTGTTCGTGCTTACATGGCCCTTTTTAAAAATTTTGGTCTTTTCTTTCTTCCCCCATCCCCAAAAACTAAAATCCAAGCTTTTACTGTGGATCAACTGCAGTATTTCACAGATATGCTGGTATAGTTGTTTCCTAACTGCAAATTAAAATATTTAGATATTTGGCTTCCCTGGAACCAAAAGTTTAGATCTTGTCCAAATTAACTCAGGTCATTAGTTTTCAAAAGTGTATGCACTGAGTGCAATGGTAAAGGCAATTTGTAAAACTGAATTAAGGTATTACAAATGCAATTCCAAAAAAAATTTGCAGTTAACAAAAGAATAAGAGCAAAGGACACCAAATTTTGGGAAAAAAAGTTGTCTAATTTTTGGCAGTATTCAGTGGCTTCTGCACAAACTGGAAAACTACAGCCAGTTTTAATATTGCAAAAATACTTATTTGATCACCAAAATGAGTAATAACTATGAAGTAACCAGGCTATCTATACAAAGTAAGTAATACAAACCACATGAAATTTAAAAAAAAATGGCTCTTCAGTTTCCCTTCATCTACTATGATGTTGCAAACCAGGATTGTCTCCAATGAGCTAACTACTGCATAAACCAGCTTAGTAGTGTTAAATACAAGACATGACTAAGAAAGCCTTGACAATGCTTTTTGCTACCAACATCAAACAACCTGCTTGTTTCATCAGAGCCATCATTCCTACTTTCTCAATAAGCAGTAGTAATTAGGCATATTTGAATAATCTTATGAGGTTGCATATTTGTAAATTGAAATCCTGGCAGAAAAATGAAAACCTGGCCATCAATAAAGAGAAAAACTCTTAACTCTTTTTTCTGCTGCTTATGTTTTTCTATTTCTCTTTGTTTACCTTAACACTAGAATGGACAGATGGTTGGAATATTCTACACATCTTTGGCTAAACTATGTATTCTATTTGATTAACCTATAAAAGTTGATAACAATTCAAGAAATACCTCTTAGAAGAATCATAAACTTTTTCTATTATATATTTATAATTATGTATACAAACACAAGGTAGCTGCTACCAAAACCAGCAGTTTTCAGCTTTTATATTTTCTATGAAAACTGTAGCTCCTCAGGCTTAGAACAAATGCAATTTAAAGTATCCCATGCTACACTTTCAGGTAGATCAACAGCCTTGAAATTTTGAATATTTTAATTTAAATGTGTTTAAATGTGTTTTCTGAAACACCTGACTCAAATACACCCTAACTGTTACTGCTTGAACTAAATAGGCCCAGTCCCATATAAAAGTTTGCAAATATGTATAAATACAAATATTTAGATTTTAATTGTAAAATTAAATCAGGGATATTCCTGGAAAATGGGAAATGTGATTTATTACCCTTGTTTTTTCTCCAAAACAACCTAAGTACCTCAATCACAGTAAATAAATTGAATTTTGACATTAAATTATTATCAATCTCCCAAGAAGAATGAATGCAAAGTAGCTCACACAGAAATGTTCACTTCTGTCTCTTCATACTTGCTGAAGCATTGTGTTACAAATCTGTCTTAATATAAACACTGTTCCTTTTATAGCAATAGGGATGGAGGTAGTACATTTTTTTAATATCTTTGGATCAGTGAAGATCCTGTTTTCTCTGATCTGAAAAATGCACAGTGGCACCAGCACAGTTTCCATACAGTACTGAAGACTGGGTAAAATAAAAGAATTGCATTTTATGTATTACAATACATGTTGTGTACTTATACACAAAAGTATTATATACTGTACTGTAAACATAATTATGGATGTAATTTACTCTAGAGTTTGCAATAGATTAGGAACTTTTAGAACTTAGTAAACAGTAGTAGGAAAAAATCCATTAAGGAAGAGATTGTGCCAGTAGAGAGTTATTTGTGTAATTAATATAATATAATAGGTTGCGATATTATTGTAACATTACAGTAAAAGGTTGACTGTAATTGGTCCAATATATCTTTAGATCGTATAATAAAGTTTTACTATAAAAGCACTATAAGTAGAAATATATTGAATTTATGTATTTTTCTGGAAAACTGGAAACAAAATTAGGTGGGATTTTAATGTAGAGGAATTTGTGCTCACTAGGGATCTGTTTCTAAACAGGAAAGTCAATGTGGTGGTGAAAACGGCTGAAGATTTCCAGGAAAAGGCATTGTTCTCTTTCGGGAATAGACTAGTTTAAAGCATTCCTTTGAAGGAGGGGGAAGTTACTTAGCCCAGGCGAGAATAGAAGGTCAGTCAGTGTGAATGTTAAAGATCGAAGATTTGTGGAAACTTTTATAATTTTTTAATAGAAATATCTTGCTAAGTAGCATTTTGGCATTTTCTAGTTGTAGGGACCTGGAATAATTCCAATTCATGTAATTACATTGTTACTTACTCTCTCCCTCCCTGAAGTTTCAATTACTTTCATCATCATTCTTTCACATCCTGTCCAGAACTAGCAAAGGTTTTTGTATTAACAGGACTTACTTGCTAAATAGAGCTAGTGACAAGGACTTTTAATCCATAATGGTTGTTTAAAGAACAGAATCATGCAAACAAAATGAGCCTAATTTTTTTTCCCAATTATTTGGAAAATAAAATTGGTCTAAGAAGGAATGTAATTTAAACAATTCTTTTCTTGTTAAGTTAAACATTGTGTTTGACCCAAGTGATCCCTTTTCAATTTTATGGTCCACTGAAACTTTTATGACCAGCATATTTGGAATTAACAATGAATCAATTATTTAAATTAATGGAATTTCAATCTAGATATGATTTCATTAGACAAAGAAATATTCTCAATGTATTATTTGGTATTTTATGCTGTCAGTAGCAATATATTGGAAGGGACTGAGAACTAATTTGGGAAGTGACACAGTGCTTGCACTGTAGCCCAGTTGAAATGTGGCGCAATTTCCCCCATACTGGTTCTAATGGAGACCTGAAACCCCTTAGTCCTCTGACACACTAATATTTAAATAAAGCCTAAACAGTTACCTGAGTTCCCACATGGCTTAAGTATACAAAATCCTTTAAAGTTACGAGCAAAGTATCACTCAGCTTCAGTAAAGATGAATTTGCCTCCAACATGTTGAGATATAAGATGTGGTTACTGCTGCAGAGCAGCCTGATGTCAGTGAGAGCAGTGAGATGATAAGGGGATGCAACACTTCCAGATTTCCCTTTCTGGAGGTCCAGACTTACTGTGGTCAGAAGGGAAAATAAATTGCTACTCTGGAGAAATTCAGGCCCAGGCTAGCAAGGGAGTTTTCAGCATTGAGAAACAACTCATCACTATACTACCTTTGTAGAACAGATTTCACCTAAAACATATGGAAAGCAAATCAGTAAATAGTTCTTTCTCTTTTAAATGATATTCAGAAAGCCAACATTTTAAAAACAAAAGGAAATTTGCATTTAAAATGTCAGAACCTATTTCAATATGTATTGAGAGCAAAGAAAATCAGACACACAGAAATTTGAAACTTACCTTTTTCTCTGCAACCTAAGGCATCACTTATCTCTGATCTGATCTCAATGAACAGTTTGCTAGGTACAATAGAATAAGTTACGGAGAAAAAGGCAAATTATGGTACGTACCTCAAGATATTGTTGGGAATGTCTTCTTTGAAAGCTAGTAGCACTTTTATTCAAAGAATTTTCAATTGCTAGGCTCATCCTTTCTTATTAAGATATTTTTCCCTTAGTTATGCCTGTGAGTCTGAGTTCAGTAGCCCACAGATCTCTATACTTATTTTCAGGCAAGCGCCATAGTAATTCCCAAAGATACAAACTCAGCAGTTTTACACGGCAATGCTGCAAGTGTGGTCTACTTCTGAAACTATATGTGTTATCTCAGTGTTACAGGAAAAGTCCATTTCTTGACAGGGAAGCATGGGGCTTACATGTTGTGTTGCTAATGTGATGCATTTAGTCTGAATTATAAAAATCTGACTTCACAAAATATCCTAAATATCTTGAAATGTAACTGCAGTAGACATGCACATCAAACATATATCACTAAAGAGAAGATTTTGATTGAACAAACCCTAAATGAAAGCAATTCAAAAGTTTTAAAGAAGCTCCTGTTAAAAAATATTCTTTGTTAACTCTAGATGAAGAGATTTATTGTGGCATACATACTTCCAGAATGGATTTTTTCCCCTTGTTTCTTTATTTGTCTTATTGATGACAGCAACTAATTTTATTTTCTAAATTATAACACTAATTGGGATAAAAGAAACTTACCAAATAAATGTATCTTCTGTTCTCAGTTTTGTGCATTTCTGCATTGGCCTTATTTGCCAACAGCAAAGGTAACAACACATTTTAAGAGCTGATGTCCCAGAAAGAACCAAGCAGTACAGTATTTCCATGCTTATCTCCACAAGACCATAGTGTTTTCTAAACTATTTTTTAGTAACTAGCTAAATGCGTGGACCTCAAAAACCTCCATCTTTTAAATCTTTCAAAGCTGAAAAAAATGCTAGTCATATCCTGAAAACATGAACATATATTCTGTTGTCAACTAAGAAATTTTTAAGGAGAATTAAAGGACTCTTCTACCTGTTTTCTGAAATAAAACAGTACAAACGCTAACCTACTTTGGAAACCAGTAGGTTACAAATTATGTAGGTGTTTCCAAATATCATCTCCTCTTAGGATCTGTAGCTGGAATGGAGAGCAAGCATTTTGTCTCTACGGAAAACGCATGCAAGATCTAAAGATTTCCAGCTATTTCCATATACAGCTTGCAGGAAAAACAGACCCATATTTTACCGGAATCTGTTGGGAGATACGCTTTTATGAAACATTGTTTTTGACTTATTGCTAGTTTCCCTCAAGCATCTGTTCATCTGAAAGCTCACAGCCAACCACACCCACTTCATCGACCCTGATGTCCTCAGTCCTGTTATTCTGTACTGGTTTACTCAGTTCTGAGTGCTGTCTCCTCTGCTGATGATTGCTCAGGACAAATTTTCTGAGAGGGATAAGGGCTGCCAAGAAGCAGTTTAGTGTCTGTCTGACAGAAAATTTATGATGAAAGCATAATATAGCTTTTGTTATGGCTGCGTGCTTCATTTCATTATGGCTGCACTTCAAGCACAAGCCTGCCTGCAGAAATTCTAGCTGCATTTTCTGCTGTACAGAGGCTTCAGAATGTGGGATATCCACGTATCGCAGAAACTTATGGATATTTGGGAAACCTAACATTAGTCTTAACAGCTACACTGAGAAAAAATCTTGAAGCTAATCACTGCTCATGGCAGGGGGGTTAGAACTAGATGAATTTTAAGGTCCCTTCCAACCCAAACCATTCTGTGATTATATGATTCTAAGCTGCTGTTTTCCCAGTAATGCTACAAACGTCTGTGCAGCATTTAAATTCTTGAGAACACTGTCCATTGTTCTTTGTACTGCAAAAGCTTGAATAACTCGGTTTGAATGATATGTTGAATTGTTTTGACTGGAAAGGGGTCTGTCTTCTAAGGCTCATGAGGGAGATGGTAAGAAAGTCTTGGGGCTTTCAAAGGTAACTTGAAACCTTACAACAAAGTAATTAGCAAGGAGTATGGACAAAAAGGAGGCAGTATCCAACTTCTGGCATCTACATTTGAGTGTGCGATTGCCAACTGGCCTGCACTGAAAGCACCACTAAACTTGAGGAGCATTTAAAGTGTGTCAGTGGGAAACACCACTCATATTAATCTACTTTATTGTATACAAGGTGAATAATGCTGATCTATGTCCATTTAGGGTTTTTCCTCTCATTCTCTCAGTACCATTCTGTATGAAATGAAAGTCATGTTATCATTAGGATTTTTCAATTTCTTGCAAAGATGCATCGTCACGGTGGGCCATGAATGGTAAGTTTACATCAACATGTACTGTCTTCACATTTTTGGAACTATTTTGAAACTGAATTTATTCTCCATTAACTGTTTTCAGGCAGCAGTGGTGGCTCACCTGTCTCTGCACATTGCATAGTTTGGTTCAGAGTTTGTTCCACCAAAAAAAAACCTTCTAGTTATGGCAATACTGAACTGCCAAAACTCTTTCCAGGGTCCGCATCCATGAAGAAAATGGACGGACAATAAAAGAACAGCATTTTAGAACTTTGAGTCATTATGTTCACTGATAATGCCTAGGTTAAATAATGGGAAGTATACCAATGCCTACACAAAATACAACTAAC
Source organism: Monarcha castaneiventris obscurior (assembly GCA_026261815.1). Lineage (NCBI taxonomy): Eukaryota > Metazoa > Chordata > Aves > Passeriformes > Monarchidae > Monarcha > Monarcha castaneiventris. The sequence goes on along the minus strand of JAMPIT010000894.1, from coordinate 30,206,482 downwards.
TGCTTTGCATTTCACTCAGCCCTTAGAATATGCCAGTATACCCAAGCATCTTAACATCACTAACCTCTGTAAAATGCTATACGAAAAAGTGGCCTAAACAAATGAAATGTTGATTTGCCTTTTATTAATTTCATTTTTTATCTTCTTGTATACAGACGTTTGACAGCTGTGACATTCATGGGCAATGCATTTGAAAAAGAAGACATAAATATTCAGAGACATATTAGAATGCTGTTCAATGTAAGCACCTGTCTACTTAGTGTTGACAGAAAATCATTTACTTTGCTTTATGCATGTTCTCTCCAGAGACTACAGAGGTCCTATTTTATTTAAAGAGCTGGTCCCTACATCAGTACTAGCTCTTGAAAATGCAATATATATATCTAATTATATTTATTAAGGAAACAACTTTGGTTTATATTTTCAGTAATACTGAAACAATTTTTTCAACCTCCACTTCAGAATTTCCTTCCCTGGGGAGATGAAAGGAGAAAGGGGAAAGGGAATGAGGAGTAGAAAAAGTATGACCTCATGATGTCTTTAATCACAACATCACAGAAGATGGCACAGAAGGAAAAGTACAATGAAAATGGTATATTAAACTATGTAATGTAATGCCCAGTGTTCCTGATGGCCAATGCTCATAGAGTTCTGCTAACTTTAAGAATTGACATAAATAAAGCTAATTTAAATATTTTAAAAAATGGGAAATAGGTGCTCACTGTCAGGGTATTATGAAAAAAAACCTTCAACTATTATGAAATGTAATTCATTGAGGGTTTTTCTGCTTTTTGGTAGTATGCCAAAAAACCAGTGGAAACAAGACTCATCTGATGACTGGAACTGCTAGAGCTCTCTAAAACCAACCAACAAAAAAACCCCACAAAACCTGAAAATGAAACAAAAAATTAAAAAAAGCACCTCAATCTCCCCCAAAATATCTGTCCTGAGTAGAATAAATACACACATGAGAAATCTGGAAGTTATGAATTTTAAGCCTGAGAGAGTAATGACTCCCACAAAAGGTACTTCTCCAAGAAGGGATGATCATTTCACAATAAGGTTCTATTTTCCATAACAAAGAAAGAGTTTTGCAAAGTCAAGTTTGTACAGACAGTGTCTCACTCAGTCTTGTGGGTTTTTTCTTTTCTTAGATGAGGTGGAGATTTTGGTACATTCACATGAAAATGACCTTTAAATCTCAGTATCCAGACTCGGGATTATGGAGGAGAAGGGGAAGGGGAAGGGGAAGGGGAAGGGGAAGGGGAAGGGGAAGGGGAAAGGGGAAGGGGAAGGGGAATGGGGAAAGAGGAAAGGGAAAGGAAAGGAAAGGAAAGGAAAGGAAAGGGAAAGGAAGGAAAGGAAAGGAAAGGAAAGGAAAGGAAAGGAAAGGAAGGAAAGGAAAGGAAAGGAAAGAAGGAAAGGAAAGGAAAGAAGAAAGGAAAGGAAAGGAAAGGAAAGGAAAGGAAAGGAAAGGAAAGGAAAGGAAAGGAAAGGAAAGGAAAGGAAAGGAAAGGAAAGGAAAGGAAAGGAAAGGAAAGGAAAGGAAAGGAAAGGAAAGGAAAGGAAAGGAAAGGAAAGGAAAGGAAAGGAAAGGAAAGGAAAGGAAAGGAAAGGAAAGGAAAGGAAGCTCTGAAGAAACACAGCCTAATTTTTGTCCCAAACACTTTACTCCACTTTATTTCACCTGACGTGAGTATGTAATGATGTTAACTCAGCTCTGAGCGCATAGCGTGGGTGAGTGGGGGAGGTCTGGAGAGAGCACAAAATTCTTGGAAGCATCCTGAGACGCCACAAACCCTGACAATGCTGCCACCTATGGACCAAAAGTTCCAACATCAGCTGCGCAGAGCCGTTCGCAGGGATAGGATACTCAGCGATGAATGGAGCAGAATTGTACGAGCAGATTCAGACGCCCGCACAAGCTTAATTCACCTGGTGAACTGATGGAGCGGCTACTTTGGTTTATCTAGTTCAATGCCTTTATATAATTTAATTAGGATCATCACACAGCAACCTAACCTGTCTATAGAAATTATGAGCTGCAACTCCAGACCCCATATGAACTCTTTTGCTCAATTAAAGCTAAGCAGCTTTTTATAGAAAGATTTTTTTTTTTCCCTTAAATGCACACAAGGAGCAATGGAGCATGATATGCCTTTTTTCACATTAAGGTAATTATGTAAAGGCAGTAACATTAAAAATACTTGCTGAAGTCCAAAATTGACACTGCTATTGCAGACATTTAAGCCTGTCATTTTAAAGATATTGGTACAATTTTCCTATTCTATGGAAGAAACATGGGTGATTAGACCTAATGCCTTCAGATATCTCCATGTCACGCTCCTAATATTAGCACTTAATACTAAAATACTACGATAATCTAGAAAATTAATTTTCTAAAATCTGTTTGGGAATAACCATCTGTATTTACACTTTTAATTGTTTTTCCATTTATAAATTGTATATATTTCATATAATAAATCAGCTTTGCTATTTTATTGTCACTACCGGCAAGTTCTCTCCCTTTTCAATCTTACAATTAGCTAAGAAGCTAATTCCTCTAGTTGGAGGAAAATCATCCATAAACAGATTTACTTCTCAACTGTTTAAAATAAAATAAAATAAAATAAATATTCCTCAACTAATCTGCCAATTCTTTACTGTTATACAGCAAATAAAGCAAGATGAATAAGGTGCAGTAAAGAACAAGCTGGTAGGCTCTTATCTATGTATCCATGGAGGGGCTGGAGACCACAGAAGGGTGATCAAATCTTAGGTGCCACTTTCTATTCCCAAAGTTATCTCTGCATATTGCATTACAGTCATTGAACAAAATGCAGAAGCAGAAACCTGACAGGATTCAGAGTAGACAAAAATGGCGCTGGCAGGCAGGCTCCAAAAAAAGATAGGATTTCTGTAAGTTATTAGCTATCTGTAGGTCCTTGGAGAACCTACAGGGTTTTTATGAGCACCTTTACAAACAACTGATGTTCCCAATGTGTTGTGTCAGAACATTAAGGTAAGCTATGACAATATTTGCTTTGTCCAGGGGAGATGTTTGAAAATGAGCACCTGTGGAGAGGACAGGAGAAAAAACACAAAAGGAAACATTCAGAAACACTTTGTGGTTTTTTCAGACTGTCCTGCTTATACCATGTCCTCATTTCAATGATTTCTGTCTTGTACATTTCAAGCATCAATCTGCAAAGTAGTTGGTTCTACAGTCTCACACATTTTCCCATATTTTCCATCTTTCCCATCTGAGCACTAGTCAGCTAACTCTCTATAAGGGCATTAAACCTTCAGTACTTGGGAACTACCCCAATCAAAGTAAATTTTGTTCTCATTTATTTTCATACTACCCGTGTACCAAAGGAAAGCCCCTGATATAGCTAGCAGAATATTGGCATTGGTAGGCAATGTGGAATGGAGAATCAATCCCACAGACTGGGTAAGAAGCACTCAAGAAGTTAGAATACCTTCTTCTGTATTTTCTTTAAAGACATACAGGAGTTATTTTTAAACATATTCATTAGTAGCTTCTTATTTATTATGCACATGCATAAAAGTGAGAATAAGAGTTATCCTATTAAAATCAATAGAAATACTCCTGTGATTAAAATTTCATTTATGCTGAAATAGGGCCTTATATTCTACATACACTTCCATTCAATACATGCATATTGTGAATATTAAATAATGTTAAATTACTCCCTTTTTCATAATAGAATCAGCTTGACAGTTACAATGTTCAAGCACTAAGCAGCACATAATACAATGGCAGCTCCCTATCATGCAGTAATTTTCTTCCTTTTAATATTCTTGAAATTTAGCTCTCACAAGGAGGTGAAATGATTCTGTCTTTGAAAAGTAATTTGGCATATTCCTTTAGACTTTACATCTAGTCAGTAAGACTCTCTCATGTATCAATGTCTTTGAGTAACATGAGTTTGTTGAGTCTTGCTGCTTCTCAGTTCTCTTAAGGAGCTGAGTGAGGATGGAGAAATTAGTTCATTCTAGATTTGCATTTGAGAATAATAGATGGGGCCACCACCTCCAACTTGACCATCACCGTGGAACTCTCTTTTTTGTTTCCACAGCAGTGGAATGGAAGGTTGGAAGGAGTACAGGAAGACAAACAATCTAGTCTTTCACTTCCCATTAGATACTGGTTGCTCTGGTTTTCTTCCCGGGCTTAAAGAGTACTAAAGGTGAGCATACAAGTAGAGATCTTCACTGCATTCTTCTTGGGCACCAAGACAGTCCAAGATCGCCTTAATCATTTAATGAAGTTGGAAGTCCATAGATTTAAGAGGTGAAAGAAAGAATTGCATGACTAGTGGTAGAACTAGTAGATACCAAATACAACACACTTTGCTTTCATTAAATTTCACTGCCATGATTTAGGCAAAGAAAAAGAGGACAATGGCAGTTCCTGAACACCTCTCTTTTAGGAATTAGGTATTGGGGCAGACAGTGAGCTCAGAAATTGTGGGACAGGGTCAGCCCCTATGTCTTTTTGCTAGAGGTGTCAGGATCTGTGTGCAGTCTTCCAAGAGTATAGGTTTCCATGGATGTCCTAATGGATGGCTAATTAAAACCCCCCTACTCCTCAGGGTATGATTGGAATTTTCTACCTTCTGAAAGACAAAACACAAAGGTGAGATTATTGCACTCCTGCACCTGAGGGTTAGTACAGTATTTCTGTAACTCAAAACCAGATTTTATCTGTAAAGAATCTGGATTTAGAGGGAAAGATGTATTAAAAAAAGAGAAAGGATCAGTTATATCATCTGTGATTCTATAAGTTGTGACTTTATCTGACAGCTCATAGGAATGTCACAGTAAACAACAGTCCAAAGAGAATAATAGATTCATAAACATTAAAAATAGAAGGGTCCATTTTGTAATTACTGTTTTGTTGTAGTGCATTATTATATATTAGGCAATCTATTGTTTGCCCATCTTATTTTAAGTTTTTCTCCAAAACTACATTCTTTATAGATTTTTGTCTAATAGATCTAAGTTAAATCAGTCTACTTTACCAGATAACATAACAATTCTGTAATTACTATCCTTATTTGAAAAGATGACGTCATTGGACTTCAGAAATGGTTACCTATATTTGATTTAGATTGGGTTAAAAATACAGATTAACTTAAATGAAACACTCATTATTAAAAACTGAACACTGTGGATTGGAAACACTGAAAAAGTTAATACTTGCATTTATGACTCGTTGTTTGTAGGATTAACAATTCTTTTAAATACTAGCTTGATTTAGCTGTAACAAGTGCATTGATGTAAATATAATAGGACATTCCTAAAGGGAATTGCAATTCTAAAAAAATTTAAAATTCCATATTTACTACAATAAATGTTATGCCAAAAAATTTTATAGCTACCAGAAACATAGAAAATACTATACCCAAAGCTAGAAAACTGTTCTAGTACAAAGCATGCCTAATATATAACCTCCCAAATACACAGTATATCCCTAGTAAAGATATAAATTATGGTTGCAAATGAGACCACAAACAAAATTTTGCTCAAGGCATGAATCATAAATTCAAACAATAATCATCTCCTGCATGAGGCACAACTACTTTGTTTACTTCTTATACCCTGTTTCCTAAACATGAAGATGAAAGTAGGTCAAGTAAATTTAGCATCTTTTCACATGAAGTATGTTATGATAGCGGGTGGCATAGCCTAATTTACAATTACATGAGTTTACATGAATATGAAAATATGTGTTTTCACTGTGCTGTGTCATTACACATATTGACATTTTACTCACAATGACACAGAATCATAGAAAACACCCAAGATTTGGAGAAGGGAGGGAGCAGAAAGGGAGAGAAATTTTTACCACAGTTGTGGTCTGAATGAAATATTGATGTATTAGGAAAGACCTTTGTATGATGTTGAATGTTATTTTTATAACTGCTTGTAGGTATGTTTATGCAGTGCATTACAAGGGAAGAAGAGGGAAACCCCTGGTTTATTTAATTTTTAAAAAGTTTCAATTTTGTTGTACCTATTAATCAAGAAAAAACTTTTTTGAGAAAATTTCAAAATTTAACAGCCATGTTTCTTAACATTGGATCAAAATGCAAAAGAAACATTAAACCAAAAGTCAGAATAAGAAATTTTGTTATTCATCATTCTGCCATGAAGTTTCAAGCATGATTCATCTAGGAAACTTACTTGAAATAAGTGTTTTGTTTTATTATAATGATTTTCTCTTATGGAAGGCAGAAGGATTTTGGTGGGGACACAGAATGTCATTTCTGGAACAAACAGGTTCAAAAAGACTTTCTCATCAGCTGTGGATGAATACCTTGCTGAGATATTAGTCTATCAAGACGAGAATATATCTTGTTTAGCTCAACTAAGTTAGGTTATTTATCCAACTTTAATGGAATAAAAGGTACTTCAACCTAAATTAAAGAAGCATCTTTATCTGTATATACAGGTGGATGAATAAGCATATTTGATAAAGAAGAGCAGAAGGATGGGAGAATGTCACATAGCAGTAGTTGCTTCCACATAAATCAGTAAGTGCATCACATTAGTTGTAGAAAATATTTAACAAAATGGTGGGTTCTAGTACACATTCATATTGTCACAACTCTAAGTCTAGTACAAATTGCAAAAAAAAGTGGATTTCTTCTTTAACCATAGAGCTTAAAGCTTCAACTCAGCAAGGTACTCTGAAATTCACTCATGATCCAGGAACCAAATCACATGTTTGAGGTCAATGTGAGGTGAAATGCTTTGCTGAGGTACAGGCACTGGCAACTTCCTAAACTGACACAGCCTGTCTGTTAAACTGTGCTGAATTCCTGAAGAAACTTGTCCATATAAAGAGGCATCCCGTTCTAATTAGGCTTCATTATGATTTGTTGTATTATTTGAATATGACACAGCTATCTCTGTGGTTTGAAATTTGGAGTGAAGTGGTTTTTTGCAGTTGAGACCTTGTTTACAATTTCAAACAAAACCACTTTTTTCCAGTCAAGTTATAAAATGCTAAAACCAGAGAATTATAGCTAAAAAATGTAAATTAAAAAAAAAAAAGACAACAAATCTTTTCTTCTAGTTTGAGCAGAATAATCCAAAATAATTAATGAGAAATATAATCATATGTTTACTGTGTTTACCACTGCAGATGAACTAACACAAAGTTTTGCCATTTTTAAGACTTACCCAAATACTATGAACGAAAATTTATTCATATTCTCTCTATATATTTTAATGACCAGAAAGAATAGAGGCTCTGCTATAAAGGTAAATAATATCATGCAGTTGTTTTATGTTTCCAGTGTCCGAGTAACTTGATTTTATAAAGAAAAAGTTGCTCAAATTAGACGTGATATTCTGTAATATCTATCTTAATGAAGAGATTGTACCATGGGCTCCTTCCTTTTTCATTTGCAATTGTTTTACATGTCTATGGCAATTTCAACAATTACTTGCTAAAAAAAAGCACCATTGGAATGCTGTACTTTCACATCTTGTTGCAATGAGGAAACTGGAAATAAGGAGAAGCAGCGACAAAAACTGAGCAGCCTTTTTGGACAACATATGCTTAGCAACTCACTGTTTGAAAATCATAGATAGTAGTGATTTTTTTAAATTGTAAAAGAATATACACAACATGTATATTCACTAGAAACTAGACTAGCCAAAATAAATCATAAGCAGGACAATAAAATCACTAAGTAGTGAATAAAATAATTCTAAATATGTTTACTGAAAGCTGCAGGATGCTATATATATTGAAAAATGGCAGGACACAGTTATTCAGCAGCTGCTTGCTATCCCAAGTTATTTGCAAATAAGAACTGACTCTGAGGCTTTGGAATAAATAACGGTATAGAGTTAGTACCCAACATATGTGGTATTCCCAGCATTATCTATTTAGTACCTTGGCAAAATAAACCTCAGTAAACATGCTGGTCTGTGTTGCAAAAGCCAAAAGAATTGTGAAATGTGTTGGCATTTTTACTGCTACTGACACTTGTTCACTAGTTACCCACCAAGATACATATTTCAGCCTGACCACTGAAAAGCTTTCAAAGGTGAACAACTTTCAGCCACAGTATAGAACTGCGGCTCTACTCTGTTGAAAGCTTATATTTCACCTCTGCACTGAGCTTTGCACTTGTTCTAATTCCTTCTCCTTCCAGGATCTTTCCTAGCTTTGCAAATGTCCTCATTGAGAAAAAGTGCCCGACGAAGCAAGTGCTGGAAGAGCAGAGGTTAATATTTTCTCCTATGGAAAACCATAGCAATGAAATTTTTCCCTCACTAAGCATTTGCCTCTCTGCTGCTGGCTTTTCCCAAACTGCTATCTTCCCCTATAATGAAATAAGTAAGAATAGATGAGCATTTAACACTTCCATAATACATTTTACTTAAGAATCTCCAAACATTTACAAGCTCCTTTCATTAAAAATGTATCTCTGGGCTTACAGTGAGCATACATGCATGTTTTTTTTATCTTAAGGGACTTTTCCAGAAAGTTGACCCTGGCCAGGAAATTACAAAATGTGAATTTGAAATTTCCATCAAATACTACTCTTTGACGTCTTCCTCATATCCATTTTCTTTTTGGTTGGTTGGTTGGGCTTTTTTAAGACCAGGGCTCCCAAATGCATTTTGTTCTAAAGGTCAGAGTCAAGATATATTCCTTTGCAGGTCACAAAAAGAGAGGAAGAATTAACAAGTTAGTGTGACATACCTCACATTAGTTCCAAGCAGAATTTTTATTAACTTTAAAACCAAATAAGAGGGGGGTTGGGTTTTGGTTTGTTTGGCTTTTTTTTTTAATCAGTACGCCTAATCTCTCAATATTTTGTGCATTTCTCCTATACAGAACACAGAGCACTGCAGTTCTTTCCAGTCAAATAGAAAGGTCAAGTAGATAGTGATTCCCAGTGCCAAAGTGGTGACAGACTAAACTAATACCTAAGAATTTTTAGGTTGGATTACAAGTGAAAGTTTATGTTGTTCTACAGTTATTAAATAGAGTCTTTTTGACTAATGCATGTCCTCAAAATCAACATTTAAGTCACTGGCTAATATGTAAGAAACTATGATGCATGACTAGTGTTTGGGTACTTTCTAAGTGTCTAAGAGCTGCCATTGAATATGCCATTGATGCTACTGAATCAACAGTGCAGCTTGATAAAGAAAAAATAATGAAATTAATAAAGGAAGATAGAGAGGAAATGTAGAAGAATTGAGCCATGACATGTCTAAGGTTTTGTTAATCGTAAAAAACAACAGCTTACATTTTCAGGAGTTTTTAAGAAATATGGGTCAAATCAAAAACACTTCTGAAATATGCATACTTAGAAAATTTCTCAGGACATCTGTTTGCCAATGGACCTTTGAATTTACACATTTTGAAAAAAAAAAGAAACTAGTAGAGTCATCTCATCATTATTCTTCCCTCCTTTAATCTGCTTAGCAAATGTTAATAAAAGTGCAGAGTACTTCTTATAAAGCATGAAGTCCCACAACTACCCTTACTGAAGTTTTGAGCTTTGAAGATTTCATTTACTTAGACAATAATGAATGAAACCTTGCAACATACTGAGAATTAAGCTAAAGACAGGAACTGACCTTTAAAATGTCCAAGTGACCAAGCCCTTGGCATGATTGCAGAGGAGCGCAAGCAGTTTTTTCCCACAGCAGTAGCAGGGGTTATATATCAGGATCTTCAAAGTTTGTGTTTAAATCTTTTTTACTCTTCCCTATTTTTAAAGAAACCCCTATGAATTCAGCAAAACTGATTACAATGAAAATTGAAAGTTGTCTGAAAATCGCATCTTTTAAATAACAAGTCAGCTTTTGTCACACATGAGTCACCTCCATTACCTGTGTCACCAGCAATTTACAAATCTTTCACACACCTGAAGCATAATCAGACTTTTATTCATATGTGGTATCTCCTAATGCAAATCTGTCTTCAGTGTAAAACCAAGGCTTCTGTGCTGTAGGTGGAAGGAAGGGTGAAAAACACTCTACCAACAGATAACCATCTGGCAGATTCTCTTTCTCTCTCTGCTATCTCCATGTGATTTTTATCACTTTACAAAATGTCATTAAGCAAACAGAGAAGACCACAAGCAAACCTTTAGTTTCACAAAATCATGTTTTATAAACTGTTGAGAAACACTGACATGTAATGAAACCCTATTTCCTATATGCCTTCCTCTTTGTAAATGATTTGCTTCCCTCCCTTCATGTATAAATAAACATAAATGTGTCTGTATATTTGCTGTTTGGTTTTTTCTCTTTCTTCTTTTTTTCTTTTTTTTTTAATTTAGTCATCATAATCAGGGGCTATTACAGCAATAGATCTTATCTTTAGAATGGCAGTCCCCTTGCACCTTCAGTTCAGATTTTTGTTTATGCTTGGCTGCAATTGTGGCTGTTTCTGATAGTTTTAGGTCAGCCATGACAGACTATGGGTGACACTAAATAAACAAGCTGGGAGTCTGTGACTAGGAAGGAATGATACTGGTTCTCAGAGCTTGATTTTTCTCTGGTTAATCAACAATTTTATTCAGAATAACTCACTGTGAAAAGTAACTGCTAGACTATGCATATTATGCTGTAAGGTTTAAAAAAAATATTAAAGCCCCCTCATAACTCACATAGGGAAGCAGAAAGAACAAATCATGCTCAATCTTGTTTTGGTTATAGTAGGCTACAGAATTTATTTGTTTATTTAATTTATGTTCAGCTATTTCTTCCTGTCTCCTCCCTTCCTTCTCTCAGTTAAATTCCAAGGCAGTAAGTTGATCTGAGCACAGTCTGTTGGGGAGTAGATAGGACACTTCCTTGCAGCCTGCTCAAGGAGGATAAAAAATTTCAATGACCAATTTACTAACTATACTCATAGAATAAGATCCCATGAGAAGGGGTAAAATATCTCAGTCAAATGGGTACCTGCTCCAGGTCTCTCCATTTTACTGTCTATATTGAAAGATTTTATGCACATCTTACAATTTCTGTTTCTATAGTCGTATCATTATGTCAGTTTCTAAACTCAGTTTTCATTTATTAATTTTTAACGATATTGCTTGCCTCCATGGTCGTGGAGTAAGCCTTCAAAAATGTGTACCCTAAGGCTGAAATGCCAACACAATAATAATAATAATAAAACCTTATTTTTATGCATTTATTTTTAAACTTCAGGAATCTTAAGTCAGTCTTGTGATTAGGAAGAATATGAGAACAGACTCTTTCAAAGCCTGAGGCTGGTGATGCTGCCTACCTGGGATTATGAATGTATTATAAATTTTTATTTTTAATATGATGTTTTTTTCCTGGAATAATAAAGATTCTTTAAAATTCATGTAAATTACAAGAATAATAAATTATTTTCGTGCAATTTTCACTTCTTTAAAATTTGGCCTGGAAGTCAAAGGCAGGCTGAGAGTCAACCACTGAGCTACCCAGGGGTAAGCAGTATCTCAGTGCAGTTTCTAGAGCACAGACATTCCTTTCAGAAACCAAAACATAATAATGTACATCTTGCAAAACTTCCGCAGAGAAGTGAATAGTCAGAAAACCTACTGTACCTAAATTTTCATAGATGTGGACTTTCTGAAACTGGATTACCTGTTATGTGCTGGTAAATGAGAAGAAACTTTTGTGAAGAGACCCTTTACTACACCTTGGAAGATGTACGTGTCCCGTTTATAATTCAACAAATGTGGCTCACTAAAGTATGAGCTAAACTATTTCTTAAGCTCACCTTGGTCATAGCATCCTGATGCTACATCTAGTAGCTACCTAAATTAAAACATGGAATTTTATGGAAATAGTGTAAGTATGATTTTCTTGAGCTATGCTATGCCTACTGCCAGACCCTATCCTGATCTCTTTGGAAACTAACTACCAGGTTATCAGTGTCCAAGTTTAACATTGCCTAGGGTTATTTTATTTTTAAATTGTTCTATATCCACCAAAACCATCTCAGCTAAGTCTTCAACAACCCAGGCCTTTAGAATCAAACCTTCGCCAGCACTACTATGGTTTAATTAGCTGCGCATTTGCCTCCTGGCCAGATCCAATAAATATGCATGTATTGGCACAGCTGCATCTCAGCATGCATACTTAAATTAAAAATGTTTCCTTTGATGCTCTGGCAATCTTGGCATTCATTCACTTTGCCAGAAGCAGTATCAAATCACAAAATACTTGTCCAGTCATCATCACAATGTACAATCGTGAAAATGTGTTACCAGTTTAGCTGCTCGTATTACATGCGTAGTAACCTGAAATTCTTCATGCTTACTGTACAGTTACGGAGAAGGATGTTCCCATGCTTCTCGTGACTGAAAGGTATTCCCATATGCCAAATAAGATGAAACTGGTCAAACAACACCTGTCTTCTATTGAGATTAGTTGCACTAATTTATATTGAAAGTGTTATTTTCGTAACTACAGTTGCATTTTATATTTAAAAGATGCAGAGTTAATTTGTTCTGTTTTCTCTACTTGACATTAGCAGCTTTACGGAACAATGACCTCGCTAGTCACTGATGATGAATTATTAGCTATTTTTATCAAAAGAAGGAAAATTTAATGTTATACCTACTGTTTAAAGGACACAGTGACAGGGTGGGTAATAGTATACATTTTTTCTCACTATTGACCTCTCCATACTAAACTCCAGTCTAGTCACAGGAGCACAGGAGGTAATACCTGTAGACAGACATGTATACTTGTCATACCCGTAGGAATTTCAACCAGCCTGAAATTACTAAACAACACAGCAAGGGATCTCACAGTATGTGTGGGTGGTAAGGAGTGATCTGAGGAATGTTAGGGAAAATTATCAGATCAGGTGTTGCACCGGAATTCAAAGCACTTTCTTCTCTTCCTACTGAGATACCCTGGGAATTCAATAAATCTCTTCTATAAATACTTAACATGCTTCAAGTCTACAGTGGAAATCCACCAGGTTAAAAATTCTGACGTGCTATCAAAGAGCATGTAGAGTAACTAGATAAATAGTCAAATTCTCTGTAGATGGTTAAAGTATCCTGTTATTTCTTCTGAAATGTAGTATGGTTGACATTTATTTTTACACAAACATCAAATGTGGACAAATAAAATCGTTACAATAAAATTCTTCATCATGCTTATCAGGAATTCTACTTGCAGATTGGGGAAAAAAATCTTTATTGAAACCATTAGCTGCTTGGAGTTTTTAAAATTAGGACACAAACAAAAGAGAAAAATGAAATCTCTCTTTTCACAGTAAAATTCTCAACCTACCAGAAATTAACCCAGAGCTCACTCTCATTTTATGGAGCTATATCTACTATGGTAAAACCAGGACAAAGAAATATTTGTTGGTCACCACATTTATTAAAAATTATAATCAGTATTCGTTAAAATGTATTTTAAAAAGGCTGCTGTACCACACTGAGAATATAATATCTGCTAAATCAACATTGTTTTCCAAATCTGGTTGTCAACACAGTTTGGCACATAGTTTGCTGCCTTCTTAAATATCACCTCTTTGAAAGTTAAAAGTCCATTTGAGAGAAAATCTTTTTGTGCTAAGATAGCAGATAGAGATTTAGATATATCAAAGATATAATTGCCAACACTGAATTTTCTCCTGAACATTAAAGGTTATTCTGAGGAAGAAAATGATTCTTTTAATGGTCAGAATATTCTTATCTGAGAAACATTGTTGGATTAGAAACTGAAGAATAAACCTCATTTTTCAGCTCAGTTAAACTTTAAAAGTACCAGTGCACAATTCCATGAAATAGAATGTTTCACAAGCCTTACATGTGCTGTGTATTACCGTAAATCTAGAACATATATTTTTAAAAATTGTAAATGTTCCTGCACTGACTAGTGAAATACTGCATTATGCTGGTAGAAAAACAAACTAGAAGCTTCAAGGGAAACACCAGGATTTCATGTTTTTGGTTTGATGGGTTTTTTTTCTGCTCCAAATTTGCCCCAAAATCCCAAATTTTAAAATACTTATTGGGAAATAAATGCCCAATTCAGGATAATTAAAATATTTTTTTTATTATAAAATTGGGGTTTCTCATTAATACAAAAACAATGTAATATTAAATTTTCAATACTATTTTCTCTAATACACAGAACATCGATTAAATTATTAAGAAAATAGTTTTAACTAAAAGAGCAAAAAAGAAAAATGTTGGCTTCTTTACTAGAAAACTTAAGGGAAAGAAGTTTGTTCCTCTGAAATTCCTTGAAATGAGTTGAATTGCACTTTCTGGTGGAAAATTTCCAGAGAAAATTTCTCATCCAAGATGAAAACAGGTGCTTCCTCTGAACTGTATTTCCATGTTTATGTTGATTTGCTTGATGTTTTGGTGTTCCTGAATATACAAAATAATAAAAGTAATCACATATTTTTCAGGAATCTCTAGGAGAGTATTAAATTAAGCTAGCAGCACTGATACTTTTATTCATGTTAAAATAATTAACAATTCCAAGGCTATTAATGGTGTATTGTATGGCTATTTTAGACTGGGTAGGATGAAAGAAAAAACCTTTTGGTGACTCTTGCTCCCACTAAAATTTAATTACCTTTAGTTGCTGACCTCATGTTTTATGTAACAGTACACTCCAAAAATGACCTCATAAATGGCTACTAATATAAAGGTAAAGTCTTCCTTTTTTTCTACAAACCAACGCAGAATAAAGGAGGGGTTTTTTAGGGTTTTTTAAACTACATTTGCAAAGTATTCTTATAATTGCTAACATTATATATTCCAGCATTACCTGTGGGACCAACTAACTCTGAATTTAATTGAAGTCAGAATGCCTCACTTTGACAAGGTCACTTTTTAAAAGGTATCATTGCACAGGATTTTTGATTTTTCTTTTTTGGACTATCTATAACCTGTAAAATCATTGATGAAGAATTATATCTCTGCCACCAAATATTACTAAAGACAAAAGTGAAAATGGTACCATTAATGGACATAAAATTTATGGATTATGATGACATGTACTAAATCTGGAAGGGTGTACCTCACTAGTAAAAAAAAATGTAACTGTGGCCTGGCCAAAGAACATCAGTTTTCATCAGCTACTTAACGTGAACTGTTTAATTTTGCAAATTTAGAGAGGTAGGGTCAAATTCACCCCTGATTTCACTGTAATCATTGTTGAGTGCAGGCTGTTGTTTTACCTTCCTAAAAGTAGCAGGGAAAACTAATCAGATTAAAATCTCCAAACAATTTGACTATCAGAATAAAGATATGACATAATATGTTTTGCCTTCATTTAATCACATTAAATAAGATAAATATAAGAGCTAATAAGTAGGTACTGAAACCAAAAGGTCTCAAGACAAAAATAAGAGCATTTTAAACAATAAAGCAGTTGGCTGTTCAAACGTATTATCAAAGATGAGGAGAATTTTCAACACCTCAAAAAAAATATTACCAAAATTCATCTGACAAAAGCACAGCATCTGTAGGAAGTACCTTACAGTCTCAGAAATCAGGAAAATAAAGCATTTTACATTGATATAAAAGACTCCTTATAAAAGCTTGTTTTGAAAGGCAGTATGGAACAATCTCTCCATCTGATATATAAAATGAAAATCAAAGATATTTTGAATTTTTTGCACTCAGTTTTTCCACAGTTCTCTCTTTTTATATTACTTCTTCTGTTCATTTTAACAATATAACGGAAAAGAATGAAAAGGAAAAATAACTGGGAAATAAATAAAATTAAAGACTGCAGGGAAATATTTTTAATACAATTGCTTTTCTGAAAATGTAGTGTAAAATACCACATTTTTTTAAATTAGATTTTTAGCAGGACTTAAAAACAGAGTGATAATTCAGAATTCCGGTGAATGACAAAGCGAAAAAAAATTTGCTAGCTATTTCACTGGAAGAAACATGGTGAAGAAATAATCCTTTGGGAAGGTGTTTTTTAAAAGTCAAAGAAAAAATTGTTTTCCTTTCTGATGAGTTTATTTCACTTCATAAGTGGATACTTTAATGCAGTTTCTGAAAACGCACAAGTAACACCTATTATGTTGCTACATCTTGCATCCAAAAATAGACCAACAAGGAAAAGAGTAGCATCAACAACTAAAAACCTCATTCTCTGGACATCTCTCAGTGGCACTTTTCATTTTTTTTCTGGGAGAAAAAGTCACATATATTTCAATATAGCTCCTCTTCCACATATTTTAATCAGAGGAAGCATGATTAATATTTTAACTGAAGTGAAAGACTTGTCCATTGAAAAGTTAGAAATTGCATACCTCAGATATTCAAAACCTCCCTGGGCAAAATTTTTAAAATTGAATCTTATGTTTAGCACATTTCTGCATGTTTCTAAGACATGTACACATTTGTCTAGAGGTCAGGAATCTTTTAAGGCAAACAAATCAGAGGACATAGCTGATTATTGACACACATTGCAAACTGATTAACAAATTCCAGTACACAGCTTTTGTATTCATGAAGGTAAGTCATATTTTCATAGATAAAACAACTGTATCTGGTATTTTCTGTTCATTAATGCATAATTTAGGGCTAGCATCCATTAGTGTATATACAAAAGTATGTTTTGTCCTGAATAAAACTTTGGTGTGCATTGATACTCCTCTTGAGTAAAATTTGAGTGTCAATGTTTGCCTTGTAACTATGGGATGGCTGTAATGACCAGAGCATATGCTGTGAAATATTGTCTACAGATATCTTTTTTAGAATAAGTAAATGCGTGGTTTTATGTTGTATACAACTGCCCAAAGGTATTTAAATATTTTTGAAGAGAAAAGCAACATAACAAACCTAAATATTCCCACAATGAGCTATACAAAAAAAAAGGAGTCCCAAACTTTCCAAAGTATCTTAATGAGGGTTAAAGGTCACTGCTAAATAAAACTGAGAAACAGAAAGGACCAGGATCCTGTTTCCATTTTAATGTGCCTCATGTTTATGTTTTGCTGTCGGCAGGGGAAAGGCTGAAACAATTCCACTTACAAGGAGGTTACAAACAGGCTGACTATTGCAGCTGGCTGGAAGAAAAAGTTTGTGCTCCACAGGTCCAAGGTGAATGCAAGTTCACACAGAACAGACACATGTTAAGCACTGGGCTTATAGCTGACATTTCTCTGCAAACCCTTTCCTAAAAATTACAATCTATGCTGTTAGAACTGGCCTGAATTCCAGTTCCTTTAAATTGTGTTCCACAGACCCAAACCAATAACACTAACTTAAATTTTAACTTATTCACCACTACTAAAACTAAAATTTTATAGAAAATGTTAAATTATAAAGATGTGTTGTGCCTGCAATTAGCATAGTATTAAACAGAGAAAGATCTTAAAGGTCCCTGGAATAGAAAACAATTGCTAACGATAGTCATCAAAGCAATATGGTGAACCTTAACCTATCCTTAATCACTTGTAAATTCCAAGTCCTAAAAAAAAGACTGTTACTTTTTTGAATTTCATTTTAGCATCTTGAAACCAGTGTTACAATTCTAAGGAAATCTTTTCTTCTCAAAAGTGTGTATACTGCTCTGCTCAGCACATTCTGCTCCTACTACCTAGAATGTGCTGCATACTGAATTGTGAAAGTCTGTCTCTAATCAACATGTTCACCTTAAAAGCTAGGAAGCGCACCAAAATCTCTTATGTGGAATATAGGATACCTTGGGAGACTAGTTCTCAACAAAGAATAGTCCTTGAATGAGATATCAATAAATGAGTTTGAACTCAGCTTCTACAGTGATGGCCACCTCAATGACCAAAACCCAGATAGTTTGGTAAAACACACGATAATTGCATCATTTGACAGGACAGTTACACTTAAGATGAGATCAACAAAAACTGACTTATATACTACAACAGTGGAAGAAATCTCAGTGATCACTTTACCATGGTCAGAAGCTCTAAAATGGATTTCTAAGTGGAAGTGATAAAATACACTACCCAACTCTAGTTCTTATAGTAGTGATTCTGGAAAGCCCATATCACCAAATGCCCCTTAACTACTTTTTCTTTACTTCTAGTTAATGAAAAAAACCACAACTTCTTGTGAAAGTTGGTTTAAAACTGGTTATGCAAATAGGTTATCATCTTCAAAGTTTACCAAATAAAATACCTTTGGACTTGGGAAATTATATTTTACTGGAGAGAGACTTCTCTACCAACTATGCAAAGTTAAATTGCAATAGCAGTAGTTTTGTCACCAATTATGAGTGCTTTCAGTTACATGAGAAAAATATTATTCAAGGGAAACCCATGTTAAGTAGTTTATTTCCCACTACATTCCTGAATCACATTAAGCATTTTGTGGGAACTTGGGAACACTAATTTAGAAACAATACTTTCCTTTAATTTCTTTTTCCTGGTGAGTGTAACTAATGCCACTTGCGCTTGGTGTTCTGAAGTCATCCTGAGTGACGGATAGGCCCAAACAACTACCTTGCCTGACCAAAAAATGAATTACTTTATATATCACAGAGAAAAATTTCAATGAACTAGTGGATAAATAATTAGTGGATTTTGATTCCTGAGCACGATATGCTTCAACAATTGATTAAGTCAGGCACCACCTTTCTATTGAAAAGTACTTCTGTTCTTGATAGCTTGTTTCTGTCTTGCCTAGCCTGAATTTCACTTGGTGTGTTCTCACTATTCTACTGATATCTTTTGTAAACAAAATCATCTTGAACATTCTTCTAGGTAGAGTAGCAATTCAGTCTAGCAGATTGTCAGAGCCAAAACCTTCCTAGGAGTGCAGTTAGTGCCCCCCAGTCAGCTTTCTGAAAGATCTGTCTCAGAAGCCCCAGTTGGCCTTGAAGATCTTTGAGAACGAACTGGAAGAAGCTGCATGCAGCAGGAGCTCCTGTTTCATTTGGTTGGGAGATGGATTCAAGCGTGCATTGTCATACCTGGTCCATGACAGGACTGCACTGCAGCTATCGATCTGGACCCAGTGGATATGGATTCTGACCCTAACCTCAGGCATGCCTCATTACAGTGAACTTGCCTGGAGATCTGGATTCCTGTCTGAGCCTATTTGCTGTCACTGGGCCTGCCCTGTTTCCCTCACTCTGGTGCTGCTGGACAGACCCCTGTCAATGAAGCTGCTGCCTCTGCTGGCCTTGCTGTCATCCTGGGCTGTTGGACACCCTCCCCTAGGGAGCAGTACCTACCCTTGGTGCTTTCCAACAGATGTCCTTAATCAGAAATACAGACCTATACTTAAATCAAGGAATAATGCCTTAAAAAACAAACAAACAAAAAAAAAAAAAGGCTAATTCAGGCCATGAATATATTATTTGTGTATGATATTTTTAAGATAAGAATCAGTTCCAACTCCTTTGGTGAAAATTTAACACATAACTTATTAAGAAAACAGCAGCTCAAAATTTCTCATTAGGAAAATTTAATTATCTTTTTTAAATGCGGTGGTAAAACTAAAGCTCATGGAAATCTCTCTGGGTACCCTTAGCACTTTCAATGCCAGAATGAGTAACTCAGTGGTGGTCTATAAGAAAGGGCAGTGCTTAGGAGAGGAATCATTTTGATAGTGTTCTGGCCAGGCTTCCTCCACTCTCTTCAGATATTTGCACACAATAAATACAGATGCTTCACTGCAAGTCTTTAAGAAATTTCAGGCAACTCAGATTTAACAGATAGTTACAGTGCCTTCCATGAACTAATGGAAGAAATTAGAGATATGCAATTAAATTTCAAAATGCAGATTTCACAATGGAAACTTATTGACACAGAAGTAAAATTACATATAAAGGTTACACAAACAAGAATTTTGAATCATACTTATACTATTGAGTCATATCTGAAAATGCATCTCTATTAGTTTTTAGAAGGACACACTCAAAATTAGATTTGCAGTTTGTTCAAACCTCAAGTCCAAGCTCAGCAGTATGATGCTGGTATATCTATGCTGTGTTTAGTATACCATCAAATACCATCCAGACAGGCTGCCTACAGTATGCCAGTGACAGCTCTTGTGGAAGACAGAGAATAATGTAGACATATTCAGTGACACAGTTATTTAGTTAGTGTAAAACTGTCATAGCCGTTGATTTCAACAAATATTTGACAATAAACCCAATCCAGGAACTTCTCAGTGTTGTTTTTGGTATCCTGTTTTGTGATGCTCAGATGTTCACCACAAAATCCTGTGAACACCCTGGAGATAATTTCTCTTTTCGCCATAAAATGTGTCATTCTTTGTTCTATGGTTTTCACAGCTCTCAACGAAAGAGAGAAAAATTATCCTTTGAACCAGGTTCTAAACTCCTGAAGAAATAACTAACAATGGAAAGGACCATAGACACCACAGGGAAAAAACCACTTCTAGCACTCCTAAAAGTCCCTTTACCATGTACTCCTACTTACTTTGTAATGATTGCATGTTTTCCCTTCGGGCCCACTAAAGTATTTAATTGCAATTACACTCATTTACATAGCAGATGAGGCTAATTGCTGGTATTAGTTACCAAATGTATGCTTGTATTGTGAGGGTAAAAAAATGCCCTACAGAAAAGAAAAACGACTATGCCTCTAATTAAGGAGCTATGAGTCAAAGTGAGCTTGTTCAGAGATGTAAATATAGAATCAAGGGCTTTCAGAGTTCTGCAGTGCATTTTATTATACCACTAGTTCCCATATTTCAGAGACAACACTGGCAGACCTCATAGTATATACAATGAACTATTCTCATTTTCTAAGAAGCAGGGATGATAAGTTCCACATAAAGGCTCAGAGAGATCTAGATTTCTAAAATTTTTAATTAGAAATAAATGTGAATCTCATATCAGGAAGGTTTTTTGTGTATAATAGATATGCTGAAGTTATTATTTGAAGCAGTTCCATCACCTATTCTTTTGGGCTAATTCCCAGGAAAAGTCTTTTTTTGCATTGTTCAGACCTCAAACTGTTTCGTGTCAATGGACTTCATTTTGCATGCAATTGTACACAAGGACTTTTAAGACACTACACTACTAAAGTGAATGCAAGAAGCATCAGGTCAAGTGGAAACCCAAATGAATAACAATTCCAGCCTTTGGCCCTGGATACCATTCCTAATATAAAAATTCTTAAAAGACTTGCATCTATACATCTATCTATATGCACAGAGAGAGGGTTAGTCCCGGATGGTGAAATGATTTGTTAATTTTAGTTAGCTTCAGGAGGTCACAGTGAGAACAGAAGTGTGCCCATCAGTATCCTTTGGACAGGGTTGAAAAGCTCCCTATACACATTTAAAAATTAACACTTTATCAAACTGTGCCTTAAATTTTTTCCTTTTCCTGGAATTCTACCAAAACTTGACAGCAGTTAAGCTGTGGGTGTGCAGAAGCACTACATATGATATTTACTATTATATTCTTTTTGGTAATTTCCCATTAGTCTGCTATGTTTTGCCTATGTTTAAAATTGAAATTACTTTGGTTTTGGAATTTGCCACTTTGTATTCCCATTTAATTACAAGTTTTTTCCACCTCCCACCAAAACAAAATGCCACCCCCATGCAAAAAATTTAATTCCCACCTTAAAACAGTGAATTTGATTTTCTGCTGCCTTTCATGTAATATAATGTAAGTACCGTGTAGTATACTGCTATTCTCATATAGAAAGACTTTAAGTGATAAAGGGCTGATAAAAATGAGAATCTATTGCTTTTGCTTTATTAGTTTTGTTATTCCTAGATGCTGCTTTTTGCTAGTTTTAGATTTATCAGTGTTTGGCTACCTGCACAGGTCATTTCATAAAATGAGACTGGCTTTGAGCCACATTATCAGTTGCTCCCTACTTTCTTTCTGAAAAGAAGATGAAAAAAGTTTTAAACCACCTGAAATACATTCCATGGATGCCAAGGTTTATGCCTCCTGAGTGCCTATTCTCATTAAAAATACACTTTTGTAGGACTAATCCCAAATGGTTTGATGACAGAGGTCATGCAAGTGTCATTTTTCAAACTTGTGTGAAAATCCATTCCGAGCCATCTTTCCCTCTTATATTTCACCTCATTTCTGGAGTACTTATGCAGCATACTTACTTAGCTAAAGCCCAAAATGTAAACAGGACATCCTCTCAGATAGGAGATCCCAACATGTTGAAAAGTATATGCCTTAGTTCTTAATCAGTTCTGGAAAGTATCCCAAGACTTCCACAAAAAGATACTGTTTCTGTTAATGTGGAACATAAACTTAGCCCTTAACATAAAACAAAACCAAACAACATCTGTCCTTACAGTTTGATTGTTTGTTCCATCCTAGTATAATTATTCTTGCATGACAGCAGCCCCTGCAGGCTATAGCCTTGCTTACTCTACTTTGCCCTGAAAGCACGCCCAGCATTTAAAGATGAAAACACTGTCAGAACTAGTGAACATTCATTTAGAAATGCTTAGTGCTCCAGCACAGTCACATTTTTATAACTATCTGGGATTTTTTTAAATAGCATTTTTTCAATCCAAGTTGACCAAGAAAGATTTGTGCTTCCAAAAATCTCAGGTCTCCGAACAAATCTCTGAAGATTCCAATGAGAAAAGTGGTCAAAGTGGAGAGAGATCAGTTTTTCACCCCACTGTTCATTTACAGGAGTAAGTATTTTTTCTTAGGTTTGATCATTATTTTAAGGCTTCTTTGCAGTATTCCTAACTAGTGGCAATAAAATCTCAACTGGGCATAAGAAAAAAGGAGGACATGCTCTATCACTACCCCTGCAGGTAGTGTGAAGACAGTAGAAAGCCACACATTTTCTGCCACTGTGACCAAAATGGGAAGCAAATGAGCTTCCAAAACAAAACATGACTCGAGGATGGAGGGTACACACCAGAGGAGTGCTTTTTCTCCAATTATAATAACTTTTCCAATATTTCAGTAGACTTGACACTAAAGCAATACGTAGTTTAATCCAATTTGTGAACTATATCCCTGTATATCCCTGGCTGAACACGCAATTTTCTCTGGTCTCTGGATCTGCAGAACACACCTACAACAGTACAACTTTGTCATAGCTATATGGTCTGCCTGGAAGACTGTCAGATCTAGCTGGGTGTGAAAGCTTGGTCCTACAGGGATCACAATAATGTAACCTAATCAGAAATATCTACCAAGACCAGATATAGATTGTGTCTTGTCTGCGCCCTCTCAGTGGCATAGTTCAAATCCTAACTGATCACACAAGACTTGGCTACAGTTCACAGCTAAAGAGCTGACTGAATTATCATTGTTACCTGTGTTTCTGATCATAAAGTTGCAAAGGTTTTCTGCTATAAACATCATTATGATAGTAGTTGTAACGCTTTACTATCTTTTCCTGTTCTGTTCACACAGCACGGAAGTGACACTCTTTGCTTTTGTGCTAAATGTGATAGTTCATGGCTCATCGCATGTCTAGTTTTCCACTGATAAGTTTGTCTTTTTTGAGTGCTATGAGGTTGGTGAAATAGCTCTCAGAGTCGAGGTATTCCTCCCATTTCATACAGTATTTTTGTTCTGAACTCTCCACACTTTCTGTGATAACAGAGACTGTGATTTATTATTTTGTTTTAGAGATCAGTTGCACAAACATTTCAAGTATAAAATTTAACAAAGTAAAATAGAGTGTTTTCAAAATGAAAATGAACAGTTGTTTTAAGACCAGTAACCTGATCCTAAAGTTTGTTTAAGTTTAAGCAAGAAAAAAAAATGCACTGAAACTAGAGCCAGCTTCACATGCAGTCTGTGTGCCTAAGAAATTGCTTTAGAAAAGGATGGAGCTTTGGTTAAGGGACCAAATTTTCAGCTTTCCTTATAAAAGTACACAATAGAAGACTTACTTCTAAAGACTCATGGCTCCTAGGCAGATTCTTCACAGTCACAACGTTCCTTTAGTAGGAGAGGTACTGTGAAGAGAACAGAAGCCACAACTTGTAGTGAACACAGACTATAGCCCCAGAAGTCTTTACCAAAATTACAAATTCATCGCCTAGTCACTACCTTTTTCCAGCAGTGGACAAAAACTTAGAAATAAATGTTATTAGCTTGACTGCATGACTTCTAAAAGCAGTGTCAATTGTATCTTTACTTTTGCCCTTGTAATGGAAGGAATGCTGTTACAAGAGAAGGTTTCTCAGTTTTTCTCTCCTCTATTTACCTATACCTAAAAGCACATCTTGGGATTTAGAGGGCAGATGACCCAGAGGCTGTAGATTGTAGTTCATTCACTTCTGTATGACCTCTGGCCTTAACCATTCAACATTGCCATAGCTGCTTTGTGATGTGGAATGAACAGAAAAACAAAGAGCTAGAAGACAGTGGAAGATTTGGCACTGTCACCTTGAAATTGGTTGGTAGCCTAAGTGTCATTGTGCTTTTTAATGAGAATTTCTTTCTCAATTTTTATAATTTGTTGCTTTTCAACATTTTCAAAATTTGTTGTAATATCGCAAAAACTAGCCCTGTTGAAACATTCTTCTATGTATGGTATTGGTAGGGCTTCAACATCCTGAACAAGCTGCTGTTTTAAAAGTGCTATTTTTGAAAAAAAAAAAAAGAATAACATAAAAGAGCAATTTGATTGATTGTTTGTTTAATCAAAGAGCCTTATTATTTTAAATTTCATGGTTTTAAGTTCTTTACATATCTGTCAAGTCTTCATCAAGGGAATTATCCCTGTCACATCTCCACTGTGTTTTTGCCATCATTTGCATTCATTGGTTCATCAAGAATTGGACACACAGTAAACAGGACTAGTAATATCTGAACATCTACTAATTAGCAGGGGAGCCATACTCTTTTTGGGTTTGTGCCAAACATCTGAGAGCTGGAAGTGAAAGGGGCTTTCCTTGAGAAGGACTTCAGCAGCAGAAATCCCTTACAAACCATCACCCTGAGAGACTAGAAAGTGCTAGCACAGCCCCCAAAGAGCATCAAGTCTAAAGGAATATAGGCAGGGCAGCCAGGGGACACACTGATTCAGATGTCCCTCTTGAAACTTCCACTCCTAGAACTTCTATGGAAGTGCCCGTGGTGAGTGATTAAATGGGCTTTTCTGTTGTACATCCCCTCAGCAGGACAGCTGCGGAAACATCCCCTCCCCTCTGTAAAATGAATCACCCCTGGATAGAATGGGTGTAGCTGTTTGTACATCTCTTATCATACTAAGGATGTGCTAATATCTTGACCTGCAAACCACAGGACCACCCAAACCTCTAGCAGCTAAACCAAAATGATTCAGTTATAATTTATCTTGGGAAGTTTCCTCTGCAGTATATTCACCCTTGAAGGAGACAAAGAAAACACATAAATTTGCCCATTTAATCTAGAAATGAAAGAAGAGGATCAAGTACATTGTAAAAAGTTCCCAAAAAGTGAGATTGATAGCACAAGGCATGGTCTCCTAGAAGCCATACTCAGAGGAAGATGGAGATGGACAAAAAAATAATGCATAATCACTCGATGTGAAAGGAAGATTAAAGACTCAAAAGCCGGAGGTAGAGAAAAGACCACATGTAGAGCCTGGGAAGAAAAATCAGTCCTGGCAAGAAGGGTTTGCATGTCTAGACTGTTTCCCCATAGTACAGTTTTCCAGACAAGCAAAGTTTGTAGAGTCTAAATCCTCTTCCTTGTCAGCCAAAAATTTTCTCTTTGGAGATCAGCATACAAATTGGACTAAAGCCTTGTGTTTTGGCTGAAGGTATTGACATAACTTTGTGAAGATAAAACTGTTGGAGACTGTACTGTGAAAAATATCCAACAAAAAAACCCCCTCTAAATTTCCATTTTACTTTCCTTTAAATGTTCATAGTGGTTGCTGTTCACAATGAAGAGTATTTGTAAAAGCCTGAAAAGAATCACAAAATGTTTAACAACTTCTGAGAAGTCTTATCGTACGCAATGTTTCTATTTGAATAAACTGTAGCTGCTTGCCAGAAGAAATCGGAACCTATATTTAGGACATTATAGTAAAATATGTTCTCAGAAGGTTATAAAAAGTATTTACATAACAGCTAACAACAGGTATTTCTCTCAGCTCCAGTACATCACAAAGTCGGCTAAAAGTGAATGTGCTAAACTGGTGTTACCAATATCTTCTGATAATTCACATCAATATTAATTACATTGCCTCTTAATACTGAGGGTTTTACACCAATAGCTGAAAGATATATTTGGTGTACATCATGTTATATTTGAAGAAAACCAGAAGGTCTCTTTTCCCTCAATGAAAAAAAGCTAGAACTCAGGAGTCCAAAGAGTTACTCCACATTGCCGCTGCTACAGAATATGTGAGAACTGCTAACGAATTACATGATTCCTAAGGGAAATCAAGAGTCATGAGGATTTGCTATGTAGCAAGGAGCATGACTTATTATTTGCCCGCTTATCACAAGACTGATTTTATGAATACACTGGTCTAATATATCATGGAAATAGGGTTTACAGAACTTCTGACTACTCAGAGAGACAAATAAAGTCAATGCAGGGGTTCAGCTCCCTGAAAATCAGTCACTGATAATGTAAATCTCTATCAAGCATGGATTGATAACAGTTTTTTGGGCATACAACATAAACATTCCATAGAACATGACAAATTTAAACATACTCAGAACATGTAGAAACATTTTTGTCTCCTTTAAATGTAAACACAAACACATTTTAAACCTAAATGCATGCAAAAACCATTTTTTTCCAGGTATCCAGCAAAAGCTGGATATTTTCAACAAAAGCAGAAACCAAGTTTCAAAGTAGAAGATAGTTCTTGGTCAAGGATGTTCTGAAAACATATTATCCTGATAAAATGAAGGGGAATCTCTTATGTCAATAGGTCTCCAGAGATGTCCAGGATCGATAGGTCAAAGCACTCTCATAGCCTCTTTAGAAATACTTAGCTACAACAGTTTTCCTTTTGGCTGTACCCATCTACTTATATTCTTTCAAGTACTCTCTGAGTACTTGAAAGTGTTGAAAGTCCTGCTCCTGCAACACATTGGGCTGCACCCAATCCACATTAGGTGTTCATAAAAATTTGTACCTTGCACCTCCCCGGTGTTGTCATTGGCTTTTCCTCAATCTACTAAGAGCTGCCTGTGCAGAGCAGGAGTAAGCATAAACCCAAAGCATATGATGAAGAGCTTCAACAGATGGGCTCTGGCAGATCTTTCTGCACTACTGTAAGATTTTACCCACGGATGACTGCTCTGTTTTTTGCTATAACTTACAGCCCTATGGAAGAGTTAGCAGAAAGCAGTATGTATCCACACTTCATCCTGTGTTCATCTTAACTATTTTCTCTGACAGCCATGCTAAGGCATGGACATGTATCTCCTTTATTAACATCTTCAGTCTTAAATCTTCTTCAGAAACAGAAGACATGCAGCCAGATATGATGATATACAAATTATCATAATAAGAATGGTTAGAGCTTTTCTGTCTAAGGCCCAAGATTAAGCTCAGCTTCTGTAAAATACCAGATATATTTGCTACCTAGGGATTACAGGTAAATGCTGTAGTGGCAGGAGGACAGATATCTGTGATTTAATAGTTGTTTTGCAAGTCTTTTGTGCAGTTCATTGACTCAGTTAAGTAAATGTGGCTACTGAGAGGGAAAGGAACAGTAACGGAGGGAGACACACACACATGGGGGGGAGAGAGGGAGAAAAAAGAGAAAGAGTGAGGATGGGAAGAAAAAGAAAGGGACGTATTTCATGAGTACATATATAATAGTGCAATATTATGTAATGGCTTCAATAACTTCTCTACCCAGGAGATTAGGAATGTCATGATTTCTTTCCTAACCTGACAGTATTTTTTGGGAAAAGGTGAAAAAGGCAGTCTTGTTAAAGTGCTTGCGGGACTCTTATCTGGCATTGTCTTCAGTTATATGTATATCCATGTATCTATGTAAACTGTAATTTAAAAAACTGTTCTGTTCCCCAGCCTATTGGCGGACGGAAGGAAGGAAAGAGATCAGTGGAGAGGAATGTTTAAATAGCTTCTTGTTTTTTACTCACGGGACAGATGGCGTGCAAACGAATGAAAAATAAAACCCCAACTGACATTGTATAGCAGCTGTGCACAGTGTCAACTATAGGAAGAAACGTGCTCCACTGGATAGACTGTTTTACTAGAAATGAGGGAACTTGGGTTCTCAGCCTAGTTTCCTACATTCAAAATGACTGTACTTTTGTAAAAGAAGTCTCTGTTTCTTAGTTTCTTCATTAGCTGAATAGAAACATTTAGATGCTTTACTTTATGAAGAAAAGGACAGAGAGAAATGAGAACTTAGTTTTTGTGGGAAAGCAAATTGAAAGCACAAAACATTTTATTTAACTAATGAGTGATCACATTGCTTATATGAAGAAAACTGGGCTTTTTCTCTGTTCTACTTTTTTTTTTTTTTTTCAGTTATCAGTATTAGAATGTTGTGATACTGTTAATAAGCTTAGGATTTTGTTCACAACTCCAAGTGTATGAGGTTCATAAAGTTCAAGGTACAGCCCTGGAAAAAGAAGGGGCCATGAATTACTCATTTCCTGGGGAGAATTTTATATTTTTTTTTTCAGAAGGCCAAGTTTTTCCTCTTTTGGTCTGCAATTTTGTTCTGTAATGTGGTAGACTTTCTTCTTTTTCTAGTTGCTGTGATGGTATTGTTCTCTTCAGCCTATGTCATGTGCCAATCTTTTCTACTTTTAAGATGGTTTGGTTTGTTTGTTTGTATGCTTTTCCTTCTTAGTCATTGTCCTTAAGCACCAGGAAGAGTCCACATAATCACTGTGATCACAGCTTAGTCTGAGAAGACACAGTTACCTCTCCACTTGAGTCAGAACACAAAATTGATGTGGTTTATGTCAGTTTCCAGAGAAGATTCAGGGCTCACTGCAGGGATTACCTTGATTTTGACTGGTTGCAATTTTTTCAAAACAGAGTGGGAAGAATCTTTCTTGTACCTGCTATACTCTTTCCTATCAAGCCAGAATGAAAAAGCCACATTAAATTTTCGGAGTAGCAGTCAAGATAACATTGTGCCTCTCTCTGATGCTTTGAAAGCTATCAGCTTCGAAAGGAAGCATGTGCAAGTTTAAAGTTGCAATGACTGTGCTCAGCTACTGCCTCTTTGATATACCAGATCTTCTGTTTATCCACTGGATTTGTGAGGGTGGGGAGGAAACATGGCTGTGATATGATTCAAGATGGTAGATACAAAAGAGTAAGAAAGTTCCCTCTCCATTGTCAGATTCTCTCTTTTCTCTGCAGGATTTCAGGACTAATTCTCTCCATGGAGATTTACACCTGAATGAAAGAACACCTGTGCTATGGCATTCCCATAGATATTAATATGTATCTAATTTACTTAGCATAGAATTTTCTGTTTATTAATCTAAGGACACAGTTAATTTGTCCTGAATATAGCAGTTAAGTATGATGATGTTTAGGGAATTTCTATGCTGTGAAAGATTTGTGCCATAAATTAAATTCTTTTTAACTGGCTTGCCTAGTGTGCTTGTGGCATAAAGGGACATGATATCATAGGATGGTATTGATAATAAAATAGCACACAGATATCATCTTAATATTACCTAGTGAAAAAATTCCATCACACATCATGTTATCAATATTTAAGGTTGCCTAAGAATATAAATTATACTGGCCCTATATGTAAATGTAAACTACATGTGACATCAGACTAATTACTATAAAATAACTGAAGAAAATTTGTTTATTGTTGCAGTAGTGGTAGAAGTGATGAAGTGGTGCAAATGCAATGTTTATCATACTGTACACATTAAAAGTTATGACTGCACAGGAACATTTCTCAGTTAAATGGTACATGTCAAAGAAAACTCTGTGCCAAACTACAAAGAAAGGAATAAATTTTGTTCCATCATCCTTTTCTCTTTTATTTTCATTTTTTGAACTGGATCCCCAGTGTAGCCCAAAGGATACTTTATTTATGTCCCTGCAGTTCAGGACCTACAAACCAATTCATCATGTTTCTGTTATGCCTCATCTGCTATAGATGAATGACCCCTCCTATAACTTTCTGAAGTCTGTTTGCCGTTATGTAAATTAATGCAATAAACACACATATGTGTATGGGCACATGCACGCGTGTGTGAAAAAAACGCATTTATGGAGTACACTCTGTTGTGTCCCATAGCCACTCCATCCAGAATTTCTAATTTAGCACTCAGTAAACACAAATGTCTCTGCAGTAGCACAAGGCAATGTGTTCTATTAAGTCATATAAATTTTTTACTTCAATGTTATAAAATAGATATTAGCTTGCAGTGTCTCTTGCATGCAGCAATTCAAGTCCGATTTATAATTTCATGTTACGTATATATTCCCACCATTCATACATGGTGTGTTCAGAAAGCCTAGAATAAAGTAGCAGACCTGGACTATTTTGGTCCTCTGCTGGTTTGTACTACAAACCAATTCTGTACAATTTTGAGTGTGTATTTACAGCTGAATGTGTTTTGTCAATAAGTATTTGGAAAAGGATGAAGGTTTTTAAAAGGGTAAACAAAAGAACTGTGAAGCAAATTCTGAAAAAAAATAATTTTCACAAATACATTAATAGTGTGGGATAGGTTAATCACTAAACTTTACAGGTTTAGTCATATGACTTTTCCTGCAAGCACAGGAAAATTTTGACTAGCCCAAATAACCTCTCTGGCCTGAGTGGAATGAGTCGAGTTTGTGTTTAACATGGGATTGAATACTTCCAGGGTCAAGTTGTTTTAGTTATTGGCTGGTGAGCACTATGATCCCACAAGCAATCCAATGGAGCCGATGTCTGCTGGTTTTCAAAGTCTTAACAGTTTTAGTTTAGAAAATCCCAAAGCAAAGAAAGAACAAGTCCCAAAGAGGCTGCTCCTTAAAACTGTTGGCTTTTGAAGTCTTTAATATTCCTGCTTGAAACAGAGTCATTAAGGTTTGTTTCTGTAGATATTTTCCAATTCTTTAGATATGTTCCATACCCAGTTTAAGTCATTTGATTAATAAAAAGCTGGAAAATACTAATGAATTTATGGAAAAGAATGGCACAGCATGTTAACTAAATTCATTTAAGGAAATTAAGTAAGGACCCCCTAACAATATCAGCTGCTTATATCTGGTTTAGAAATTCAGTGCTTTGCTCTTGGTTTTGGTAAGAAGCCTTCCTCACCCATGAGGCTATAAGATGATAATGTCATTCAATAACCCTCACACCCTTTCCTGCTATTTGTCCAGTGCAGGAAACTGAGGGTTTTCTTGTCGTGTGGACAGAGAGGAAATATCCAGTGACCAAATACTGACCCTTGCATGCAAACAGGTCCATATCCTCTTCCCGCCTGACAACTTCCTTCCTGCCTGCTAGGAACAAATCTACTTTTCATTTTTCCGGAGTTCTTTATACAGGCCACTCAGAAAGCCCTTGGGTAGGGACAAACATTTTATTAATGTAAACTTCATCTAATAGCTGGATACTTAGGGCAGCCAGGCCCAAATTCCCAGTAGATAATTGTTTGCTTCTTTTAACTGTAGTGTTGCTGCAGCTGAGTCACTAAATGCTTTGTGTCAGGAACAAATATGAAGAGCTTACTGGTATGTCTGACCTTAGATTAATGAAGATATATTTGCAATTCTGACATTATGTGAAGGCTAAACTTAG
The DNA here is from genome assembly GCA_026261815.1 of Monarcha castaneiventris obscurior. Taxonomy (NCBI): domain Eukaryota; kingdom Metazoa; phylum Chordata; class Aves; order Passeriformes; family Monarchidae; genus Monarcha; species Monarcha castaneiventris. Next base: position 30,174,798 of record JAMPIT010000894.1, on the reverse strand, counting down.
GTAAGATGAATCCTATTGTGTCTTTCCACAGCAACTTTCTGCATTAATCAGAAAGTGTGAGCCTTTTTCTGGTTTTATCTCCCGTCATGAAGTTACTAATCAGATAACAAAACAAGAAACCAGCCAATAATCAACTGACAGTTGATGGCAGAAAACCAGTTTCATAGGGCTGTATTTTTCTTGGATTACCAAAGTTATTGATTCTTTGAGGGAAAACGATTTCAAAATGCAAAAGGAGAGTCCAGGACATGTTCTCTCTTACCCCCATTCTCCAATTATCTGGGAAATGTTCTGCGGCTCTACACAGGTTTGTCAGTCTGTACTGTTGGAAAAACCTCAGAAGTCAGCAATTAAGTTCTTAAGAAAATCTGTCTCAGTCCCGTAACAACTACTAAAGACAATTAGTTTACACTTAGCCTGTAGCAATCTTTTTGCAGTGTTATCTATACACCTGAAACTTCCTACTATTTTTCTGCTTATGTAAGCTACAAAATGAAAATATTTTCAGGAGAAATTCAGACTGACATTAGCCTTTTTCAAAAACTAATAGCAAGAAACAAAAATCCCTACCTTCTTACCCAAATATATGTAAAACTGAAATTATTAAGTAATGGAATTTTTGCAATTTTTATAGGGAGACAGTATATATAAAGGCCTTTCAGGCCTACAATGGGAAAACCACAATGGCAATAGAATCTATAGGTTGCATTATTTTGGTAGAACAGAAGAACAGTACCATTGTTTGGCCTGTAGTTCTGCTCCCTCTTTCAGTTGTGTATAATCTTCAATTCCTGTTTAAATTGTTTTCCGCTGTGGACTTTCAGCATTGAGGTGGCTGAATTTCAGCATTAAACTCTGGAGACTTCCCAGTAGAATGCATTGTGCATAGACATGTATTACTTCTCATTACGATCACTTTATCCCTTATATACAGTAATAACAGTTAATATTTACGTTGGGGTTGTACCTGGAGGAATCAGTCAGATTAAGGCAACTGTAAAATAATATAGATAGTAAGTACATAGCAGTTACTCAAAGTGCAGCTCAAATAACATTCAGAAGCCTGTTGTTTTCATTATGTCTTTGTGCACTCTGTGATACTAAATAAACCCAGAATTTACATTAATTTTGCTATTTATAAATTAAAGCACTACAATGGATAGAGCAGAGATGCAATTACCTTTTCTGTCAAGTTTAAAAGTTTGCTCACAGTTGTCAAAAGGCAACATACTTTGGAATTTCATTGTGCCCAGGAGAAAAATGTGTGATTTTTAAAATTTCTGCTCGAGAAAAAAGATCAAAGAATAAGCCCCATTTCTTAATTTAGACCTAAAACTTCACCTACAACTTTATTACCTCTATATTTTAAATAAATCTAATCTAGTGGAGGAAGATAGATATCAGAAGCCTTATTTTCTGTAATCTAAATTATGTTGTAATTCTAACAGTGTTACTATGATATTTGAAAAAAAAAATTGCAAGTTATTAAGTCTTGTACAAGGAAGAATCCAATTTACAAGTGAAAATATTAATAAAACAGATTGCTGACTTAAAATTAAAAATAAAATAGATAAATAATGACAACTGAAATCCTCTCTGTAACTTTCCTAGAACTGATGATTAACAAGTCACTTTTTCTTTCTTACACTATTATTGTCATTGTCTTTAATATGCTTCTCACTGGCATGTGCTTCAAGTCAGGACAGTGCATTTACAGAGGTTTACTATCTTTCTATTTGATCCAGTGGCAGCTGTCATCATAATCTACCCTTATTTACATATTGTCTATACATTTTGAAAAACTAATTTCTCAAGTCAGCCTTAAAAATTTTTTTCTTTCTGGCCTTTTACACACCATGCTTGTTTCATAGATCAATAGAGAACATTGATGTTAAACATTTAACTTACTGTGGTTGCCTCACTAAATTTAAGATACCTGTGGGCTGTCACATTAGGTTGTATTAGTTTTGAAGGTTTCTTTTTTTTATGAAGAACTCTCGTGATTCAATATCTCTCTTCATCTACACGCTGCAGATGCCCAGGATTGTTACTGCACTTCTGCAATTCTTTCCCAAGGACTATTTTCCCTTGATACAAAATTAAGAAATTGGCCATGTGATATAGACAGTCTGATTAGAAGCTGAAAAGAAATTGTCTAAAGAAATTACTTCCTTAGCTAACAGTAGAAGAAACTTAAACTGAATACAGTCATTTCCCTTTTCCTCATCTTTGTTTGACAGTTATCTTCAGTTGGATAACTTTCTTGGATATATAAAGTGCTCTAATAACCAGCAACCAGCTATAAGAAATATCAAGGCTTATAAATATAATCATAACTTCAGATCACTTAAAAATAATAATTATTTAGTGGTGAAGATAGCTATTTTTACAGTTCTAGAACTTTATTTTGCTCCATATTATTCCAGTGTGTCAATGATCAAGCATGTCAGTGACTGAACTTCTCATTCCCCTCTTCTATTTTCTTGTTGAAAAACTGAACTAAAAAATACAAATTTGAAATCCAGGCTGTCAAATTGCATCAGTTCTGTAGCTTATACTTAGACTGAGACTATCAAGACAGACAGGTCTATATGCATTAATGTAAAAAGAAGTCTCTCCCAAACTGAGTGAGATATCAAGCATGAGCACTTACATGTAAGAGAAGCTTGCTCATTTCTGCCCTGCACATAAGTGAAGGATTCATTTCTTTTACTAGATACAATAATCTCATTTCTTTCAAAAAAATATTCCTGTTTTTAGGGAAAAGGATAGTGGAAACAAAACATTTATAATATTAAAATATGTACAATATATATGGATAAAACTGACTGAAGTTTGAGTAAAATACTTGTGTAACAATCAGTAATTTTTTTTCCCTAAAATTGTCAAGCCTATTGTGTCTGTAATAAGCTTCTCCTCTAAACCCAATGACTTGCACTAGCAGTCAATGAGAGACACTGACTGATTCACACAGCAGAATTTTCCAGGAGTGTTCAAAAATAATAACAAAGAATAAAATAAATAATATTTTGCGAAATTCTCATTGGCATACAGACGCATTTCAATGCTAAATATAATTTTTTCAAATTTAGCTGACTGAAACCTGATGAACGTGAATTTCTGTTTTGATTTGGTTCCTAATGAACTTGAACTGAAAGAAATGGAGTTTTGAATAACAGTGATAAAATATTGATTTCTGGCACATGGGCAAAATTGTTTCTTTTCATGGGTGACATAATTAGACTCAACACCCAAAGCCAAGGAGAATACATTTCAATACATTATCTGTACTGCTTCGGTCATGAAGTCAATCAGAAACATTAACTGAAAACATTCCTTGGGAAAATCAAAGGAAGTACCACTGAAATGACATAGTAGCAGAAGAAAGCTTGGAGTCTTTCCATAGTAGTTTCTGATCATGTGGAACAATGTCAAGAACTCAACAGAGCTCTTGCCCAACTAGTACTTCTGGCCAATTTTCTTCTCTCAAAAATATTTAAATGTAACTGAAAAAATTAATATTTAAGGAAATTCTGCACTTTATAGGATCTAATATCTTATTCATTGTAGAGTTTAAAGAGCTTGTAGAGAATATCAGAGATGAGAGAAAATTCCATATGGTCATTACTAATAGAGTGTTAAATGGCGGTGCAACACATCGAACTGTGAGAAAAGAACAGCAGACGGATAAGTTACATCAGAAATGGTTCAGGGATGAAGGCCTGCCACTGGTAGCAGGTGCAGAAAATGGTACTGGCACCATACAGTTTCCTTCTAGCTGTAGAAGCTGGAATTGAAATATGCACAGACTGTCTTTTTGTTTAACCATCATGTTAATTCCATTTCAACAGCTGCCACCAGCTTTAAGGTATGAATTTCAGCTGGTTGGTCTCTTATCAGAGTTAATTTTGCACAAAGATGTTGTTTACTTGTACTTTCTGGTAGTGAGAAGAGATGGTTTGGGATCTCAAAGGATATAATGAACTACTGGTGGCATGGACCACTTTTTTATGAACTATTATGAGATATGTAGGAGAGAAGTTTCAGAAGCCATGAAGGTGACATAATCAATCATCCATCTAAGATGTTCCTGCTAATTAGATGGTATAAACAAAATGGAATCGGATCAGTGTAGAGAAGCTCTGAACTTCCATCTGTCACTTCATTCCTGGCTCTTAGGATATCTTATTCAAAAGAAACATAGACTCTGGAAGAAATCTTGTCCACTAAATAAATTTATTTTTTTAATGAAAATGTCTCCAACCACCTAAGAAGCCTGATGCTAATGATTAATGACTGACTACTATTCTACCCGCTATCCAGACAAGTATGGGTAGCCTCCGCAGCCATTACAGAAATCCACAAAGATCAATCCTGTGTTTTTAATCATGTAAATGAACATGGCTGTTTGTAATGTTTTTAGACAGGGTAGAATGCAGCTGGAAATAAAAATACCTAGGTCTGCTCACCGTTCACATCACCATCTTCCTGAAGAGGTTGTGAATCATTAGGGAGATTCTTCAGAAGAACCACATTTTCACGCATGAGATTTATTATCCAGTAGGAGTCTTCTATATGCAAAGAATTCTTTCAACTACCCTCTCTCCCAGGGACATTTGATGAAGTAATAACCATTTTAACCTGCTAAAAGCATTTCAAAGGAATGAAAGAGAAGAGATGTGTCAATGGGAAATGGCTGAAGTAATGTCCCTGTAGCTTTTAGAAGGGTAATGCTTGACAGATGCCTGTCCCAAAAAAAGAAGTAATGTTTGTGTAATTTTTTGGATAACCTGTGTCATCCAGGGAGATTTGAATGAAGCTGGTCTCTTGTACTCAAAACATGTTAATTCATCCTTACCGTGCAGTGTGTTTAAGCAACTTACTCCTACATTTTGTTTCTTTGTGAATACCTTTAATACATTACAAAGTAAAAAAAGAATTTTAGCTTAGTATGTCAGAGGTTTCCAGGAAAAGTTTGAAAAATCAATAGTGTAAAAGCACTAGGAATTTTCTTTAAAAGGTGTACTACTTTAGTGCCTGTCATGGTTTAACTCCTCAATTGGTACTCCTCAATTTAGTGCTCCTAGTGAAACTTCACACAGAAACTCACTTGCTACCCACCTCCCTCTCCCCTTCTCTCTTGCCTTTACCTTTCTCCTCAAGAATTGGAGGCACAAAAGGTAAAGGTCATGGGTTGGAGAACAATTGACCAGAAATAGTGATGAGAAAAAAACAGCAGCAATATTAATGACAGAGGGTACAAGACTGTAAACACTTGCTCATCTTGGAAACCCCCAACAACAGACTACTTGACCACTCCCTCTGCCACGCTTTCCTCACTGCCCCCTCCAGCTCAGAACTGGTATTGCCCAACCACTCCTGCCAGCTTGGAACTGGTGCCACTCTTACTCACCAGCAGGAACCTCTTCTCCACAGAAGAGACTCTCTTCCTGCCACCCCTGGCAGTGACACGAGGTGCTAAAGAGTAACTTCGGGTCCTGGGCATGCCCCCTCCTGGCCACTGCAAAAAATTAACCCTGTCCTGGACAGAGCCAGGAAAGTGACTCTCAGTAGAGAAAAAAACATCAGTATGATTTGTTCATCTCTGAGAGGCCTACTCACTGTTACACCAAGTAACTTATCTTTGAGCATGATAGGACATATCATTTGCTAACTCTTTTAAACCTATGCATCTAAATATTGCTGGAAACTGAGTTTCAAAGAGGGCCTGGAATGGTCACTGGGATCACAGAAGTTCAAGCTTTAGAAACCAACCGCACAGATCATTTCTTCTGAGTCTTCTGAGAGTGCATTGGTGCACAGTTTTTCAAAGGACACTGAGAACTGAGTTCTTTGAAACAGATTTTTGTGTGATCACTGTTTATACTTTTTCAATTATAGTCATTACTTGTTGACATACATGGGGACAAATCTGTAATAACAGAAAGTGACTCAAATGGACAGTGAAATAAATGACTAAGTAAAAATGTGGTATTCAGCATTTCAGTTTCAAGAATAACTAAATAATCTCTTTTATGTCTAAACCTGTATACAAATTCATAACCAACAAAATTTTTATGTTAAAATATGTCAGAATGCTATTTCTAATTCTTTATATGTTTAAATATAGCATGTCTTTTTTCAAGTACACATTTCATAATAACCTTTCATGCACACACTACAGAACATGTCATAGCTGGACTAACATAATGGAGTGCTATGAGTGGTTAAATTAATGACTCATATACTGAGGAAGAAGTGTATCAAAGGCTAACACATTTTCTGATATGCAAGCATGCATTATTGTGTTACTTCTGGTGCTCTGGCACATGGAAAGACAAAATCTGCACTAACAATCTTTACTTGTAACATACCTGTTTCTGGGCATGGGGCAACTGACAGCTACATCGCCAGAATTTCTGGTTCAGGCTCAAAGTTGATATAAATGATAAAGAAATTTAACCACCAGGGAGTTTTTCTAAATGGCTGAATGACAACAGAAGTTATTCTAGCTTTCATGATTAAATGAGGAGAGGCATAGTGTTGTGAAAGGATAAGAAACTAGCAGACGTAAGAAAAGCTGAGAACTCTAGCTTAGGTGTTTTGATCTTTATTTTGTTACACACATATCCTTCTGGATTCTTGACATCCAAACTATGCTTGTCATCATTCACTCTTATTGATTTATTGATGAGCTGATTACAGCAGCACTTTCATTTTCTCTGTATATGGCCAGAGATGCATAACCTTCTTTGTCATGTACAAAACCCATGTCTGATCCTCAATATTTTTTCATTGAAGCAGTAACAACAGTCTAGATTCTTACTAATGAGTTTGTTTTCAGTATGGTTGTGAGGTAATTTGAGCCAAGTATGTGAAGGTTTGGGATCATGCATAATAGTATGTTCACATCCAAGCTGATTTGAAGTAATTGGTGACTGGATAAATACATGTTGGATAAAAGAAGAACAATATAGACCTTACAGAACTGAACATTTCTAGAAATTGTGATCTGCCACATACGTAGTGCATTTTAAACATGTTCATCTCTGCATTTCTAATTCCTATATTTTCCTAGTGCTAATGTATGCTATGGCAGACTTGTATAATGCAAAGATCAAAAAAAAAATACAAATGCTGAAAAGTCTATAAGCTATTTAATCACAGCTCAGTTGTTCATCTGTAAAGCATCACTGTTGAGCAGGGTGATGAAGGAAGGATTCATGTGTTAAGACATATTATTGGGAATATGAAGATCTGGCTTCTCTTCCTATTTCTTCAGAAGATTTTATACTCAATCTTCAGCTTATCATTTTGGGGTTGAATCAAAGCCAAAGATAATGACAATCTTTATTTCTTGGTGTTAGAAGTTTTGGTGTAATGGAGATGGGTAATGGTGATTAAATTGTACCAAGGAGCTGTTTTGCATTTTCTGTGATGTGCTTTCATAACTCCAGATGTCAGAAAGTATAGACATGTGATGTATTTGTTACTTGTGTCTTGTTTCACATTTTATCATCTGCTAAAGGACATAACACAGTTTAAGATAGGTTTGAAGGAATAGAGTGAAAATACATGTAGAAAAAAATACTAATGTCAGTTCTCAGCATATTTCTGATAACTGAACCATTTTTTAGACACACAAGAGTATTTATCAATCCAGTAACTTCACTTTATGCAAGAAGTTTGACAAAGAAAAAATACTGATATTTTCTTTCCTTTTCAGGTTTTGGTAGAACTACCATGGTGTGATATACTGCATAAATGCTTAATATCAAATAGATATTGGCATCTATTAACTCTATGTTTGTTTTCATCGTCTATCTTTCCACATGCATAGGAAATAATATGATGATCACTCATGGAGCAGAAGAAAGTGGATAATGTCCATAATCTTTCCAGTCTTTATATTTTGAAACTTTTTCAGCTTAAGGAAATATAAAGTGGCTTCAAGAGTCTCATATATGTTACTCCAAAACTATTTTCCATTCTCTAGAACAGGAAATGCAGAATCCTCTACTTCTATGTTGCTCCTAAATGAATTGATGGATAAAAAAATTTACAAATAGAAACATTACCATTGATCCTCTCATAAGGTCTCATACATATTTGCATTTTTAAAACAAAAGAAAGAAAAATGTATAAAAAGGATGAATTCATAACTTCTAAAATTTAAAAAAAAAATTCAAAACAGATAATGGAACATGTATTCAAATTAAGATGAAATATATTGGTTTAGCATGCCATCAAAGCCAAATTCTCTCCTGAAAAAAATTCTTTAAAGCAAAAATGCATTCTATAGTAAGAAAAATGTCTGAAGACACTGTTCATATACATTTAAGTTATGGCATTTTCAAAACATCTTTTTTGCAGTTAGCAAAATATTTACTTTAGCAAGGACAATCAACAGTGGGCCAAGATTAAATGCTTCAAAAGTTCCATTCTTATTATCTGTCTCCATTTTACCTTTAAATATATTTTTGTGAATCTAGTTTTCCATCCAGGTAAATTAGACTGAAGTAATTACAATTTTCCTATCTTCTCTGAGAAATCAACAACTGAAAAACACTCTTATAAATATATGAAATTAATACTGTGAAAGGTATGCATGGATACTTTTGTCTTGCTGCATACAACTGTCTTTCACATGGGTTTTTCTTGCATATAACTGCAACGTAAAAGATGACATTATGAGAAACCTTCTGACAAATTGATTAATAATCTTGAGCTGCTGAAGTTCAGCTGAGTGAGCAATTAAACATTCCAAACAGCAATGAACCTTCAGAGATAATTTATGATAATTTTATGCACAAGAGCTCAGTGGCTTTTTAATTTGATAGAATGTTAGTAGCATAGATTTCTAACAAGGGAGTTTCAGTGCTCCATACATCACTGAGATTACTTAAACATTTCAAATGTGGTTGATGAATGAAGTTTCCTGAGATGTGAGAAGATACAGAAAGTGTCAGAAGGTTGAGATTATTCATCATATCAATTATTGAAAGTGGATGCATTGACATCATACTCCCAGCTCATATTTTATGACCATTATAAAGACAAAACAGAAATAACAGACTTGGTGAACTGCAGAACTGCCAGGATATCCAACTTCTTCCCTCTTTTATTCCAGCATTTTGCTGTCACGGCATAATATTAGCATTTCCAGGGGTTTTTTTCCGAAGTCATTCATAATATGTGGCAAGAAAACAAGATCCTTATCAGCTAAGACCTGGAACATGGCACATGGTATGATTCTTGGGGTTTTTCTATGCAGGATCAGGAACTGGCTTCAATAATCCTTGTGGATCCCTTCCCACATCCTTCCAACTCAGGACATTCTATGAAAAATATCCCATGGAGATCAAGAGAGAAAAAGGAGGTTAGATAACATGAGTCTACAATTAGTTTTCCAGAAATACAAATACTGTCATTTTCTGCTGAGGGAGAGCAGGCTGTCCATCATTCTTCCACATATTTTTTTGTCTTTTTGTTGCTTTATAAAAAGCTACATCCAAACAGTCAAATATTTTTAATTTCTAGGATATTTCCCATTCATGCTTTTATTTCTTGTTTTGGCAAGTAAAATATAATGTTTTAATCTTGTGTTTCTGACATACATATGACAGTTGGAAACGCAGTAATCTAAACTAAAGTAAATAATGTAAAGGGGCTCTTTTTATTGTATGAACAAAGATAAAGTCTCTGCTTTGAACAGAACACTGAAGCACTCAGATACCACATGTTTAAGAGAACAGACAGTTGGTGAGTTATTTGTTTTTAACACTACTATAATGATCCTGACAATAAATCATCATTTCACATATCCAAACAGTTATATATTCATTCATGCAAAGAAAAGAATGCTGGAAAATAAAAGCTAAAAGAGGCAGAAAAGTGTTTCTAGAAGGACAGCAGCCTGTTACTTAAACTCCTTCACATGAAAGGTCATTTGTATAAAGCACTATTAGTCAACATACCCCCCAAAGCTCAGGAACTATGCAGACAGTTTGGAGAGTGATAGGTGGGAGAGTGGGAGTGTTTGGACCGACCTTGTAGCTTCAAATCCAACTTCAAATCCAACTAGAGCCATTAGTCTTAGGCTAATGAAAAGAGTTCTCTGACCCTTTGTATGTCTTCAACATTATTGTTTCAAGGGCTGAATCCACTAGAGCTCAAAATGTAGTATAACACCTATCAACATAATTGAAAATCTCCCACTCTTGATGAAGTCAATATTAGCAGAAGAATCACAGAAATTGATAAAGAAATGAAGTTCCATAGATGTGACGATAACTTTCTGAAACTCTCACTAGACATTACTGAACAAATGCAACAAAACTGGCAAGTAGCTGCTATGTCCACCTAAAGACAAGTAGGACTGAATTTGCGGCATTGAAGTTAACTTCCTTGGAAAGTTTCTTTCAGCAATCAATAGTTAGTTCCATTCACATCTAAACAAAGAGAATCCTTTTCCCAAAAGGATATCAAAATAAGTCCAAACACTGATCATGAGGAAAATTCCCTTGAGAGGAAAGTAAAGAACTCCAAAATGTATGAGCAAATATAAATTGTTATAAAAATACAAAGCTTAGGAAATTTGACTCAATGAAAAGGTTAAAAAGTGGATTTTTCTCACCTACAGTATGGATTGAAACAGTTCTCAAAAACAAAAGTTGGTATGAATAGAATGATACCATAACCTGTCATACTTTGCTACAAAAGAATGAAATATTAAACAGAAAACAAAAACATTCTATCATGTGAACTTACTCTTGCAACAAGGTATCTGGAAGCAAGCTCCTGACAAATTTCCGTTGTTAATTTTATCAAAAAGTTACTCACACAACTTTCATAAATTGCAATATAGAATCACAGAATATTCTGAGTTGGAAGGCACCCACCAGGATGATCAAACTCCAACTCCCAGCCTGAACAGGACAGTCACAAGAATCACACCATTTACCAGAGGGCATTGTGCAAATGCTTCTTGAACTCTGTCAGGCTGGTGCTGTGATCACTTCCCTGGGGACCCTGTTAATATCTTCGACCCTTGTTAAGAATTGAGTATCGATCTAGATAAATTTTTATGACCCATGTCTCAATTTAATGGTATATGCTTTTAATCATTCTGGTGGCTTGCACAATCTTGTAACCTCAGCTCTTCTGGATTATTAAAATGGCAGTAGCCTGATTCTTTGGCAACCTCCTCAGAAAGTGTACAGACTGGTAGGTAGGAAGAAAGCAAAAACTAACCTACATCTCTCCTAGGAATCTATAGTTCTAACTTTATTCTGAAACAGCCTGTGATTATTATTTTTTCTTACTCAAAAGGGTCAAATTTGGTAAGAAGACTGGGCACTGATGTAAAATACCCACATCTACAAAGTTACAGCTCTACCACAGGTGTAGCTCATGTCTTCTTTGGTCCCACGCTCACAAATCTCCATGACAATGCCTTTGGAAATGCAAAACAGCCAAAATTGCAGTAACTCCAGAATCTGTAGAGGACTTGGACATCTCATTTTAATGCACTCAAATAATAGTACCTGGAAAAGAGAAATGGTTCAACTGACAGCATCCTGACACAGGTACACTTCCTAAGACAAAATTTTCAGTCAAGTTTTACCAGTTGTTTAGTCTTGGTGAAATTTCTCTCAGTTACCCAGAAAAATCTTCAAAATTGATATCTCTTCCAAATGTTACCAAACAATGGGTATTTCTGAGACTTTCTGAATGTCAGATTAAGGGAGGATATTGTTTCTTTGCCCCTCTTTTTTTTTTTTTTTTTGAGCTAAAACAATGTGTATGGAGAAAAAAGGCTTAAAATCTTTATCTTTATCTTTATCTTCAAAATTAATTAAAACATAATTATTAAGAAAATGATAGGAAGAGTGCAATTCAGAATGTGCTGACATTAGGAGAATAAATAAAACTAGAAGAAATTAGGAGAATAAATAAAATTTCTGGAGAAATGTTAGACCTGCTTTCTTTTTTTCAGTGTGTTGCTGCAGCCCTACTCATAGAGACCCTTTCCATGTTTTCATAATGTGCCAATCAATGCTCAAAAGTAGAACTACTTATTTTTATTCTTGAAGAGAGATATGCAAAGCAATTCTGAAGTCCTATTAAACTAATATAAGGTAATGAAAATGAAATATGAAATATTAATAATATAGTAAACCCTACTATAGATATGAAAAGCAGTGCATACTTAAAACATGTACCTATAGAACTCTTTTAACAGTAATATTATTGCATGTAGCTTTTGGCAACTACATTTGTTATTTTTCAGGCAAAGCTGGCAACAACTCAAAGGCATGGAAACATTGGGCAAATTCCAGCAGCCCTTTCTTAGGCAAGATGTCTATTTAAATGAAAGATTTAACCTACCTTTTAATAGGATAAAAATTAATTATGAATAGAGCATCTTAAACTTACTGCAAAATAGGATGGTCTTCTTGCTTGCACTACTTAATGTTTTGATTTCCCATTCATTGTTGAGGCCGTAACAAGCATCAGTTATTACATGGTGGCTCAGTTCCAACATAAATCATTTAACCTCCTCCTCTTTATTGATTTATATTAGCATTTATAGATGGCACTCATTGTCTTTATAGCGCCTGAGATCTCACATTAATTAAGTTCAAATTAAAATAAACAATGAAATGTTGAAATATCCCGCAAGGTTTCTTGCCTAATGCCTACATTCAGTTTAGACCTCATATCATTGTCATTCTAGAAATTCTAACTAGACAAACCAAATTAAACCAAACAAATAAACACTGCAAAAAAAAGAAGAGCAGTGAAGGCATGTATTCAGTCTTGAAATTACTATTGAATGGGTTTATCAAATAATGTCAATATTGTATCAGATGTCAGGCTATTTTTTGCAGTAGTATTACATGTCACCCTATATATCTCAGTGGCATCTTTCTTATGAAAATATTTTAATCATAACTGGAGAACATTACATTGTATTTTCCCATCTCCAAGAACTCCAATGTTCTTGGATGCACAGTAAGTTGTTCTATTTTACCCTCTTAGAAGAAAAATTTATACCTTACTTATAGTATAGTCATGTATAGTCATGTAATTCTCAATCAATTCTGTGATTTAATCCCATAACGATATCTTTAAGGGTAAATGGTAAGCATGCTGAACAGTAGCATAGGACTGGTATGAGAACTTTTTTTCCAAGCTAAGAATGGCAATCTTCAATCTTTCATAACAGCTATCAATGAATAAATGTCATAAATGTTATAAAAGTACTAGAATATTAGAAAAGTATTATAAATATTATTATAAAAATGGTCCACAAGGGCATTTTTCTAACTCACATAGAACTTCCAAAATTCAATTCAAATTGGAAGCTCTCACATAATTAAAGCCTTTCAATGAACAATTTCTATTAATTTAAACTGAAAACCTCACCTGGATGGATTCTGACAATTTTAAGAAATGTGGGAAGCAGCCACAAACTGTGTAGCTAAGTCTTATAACACTTGCTCAAAAAAATATATCTGACTTTCTGCCCATAAATCTAGCCCTTGTGCTAAATCTGGACAGAGATTTCTGCCCAGAGACATGCTGAAGCCATCGTTGGAAATACTAGGGGGAGAGAGTTCCCATATAAGCCACAGTGCTGCTGCAGATTGGCCAGCTCTTTGCAATGCCACTCTTTTCATGGATCTCATATCTTTTGCTCCTCCTAACCCTGAGCGTGATGGACACTTCTGCAGTGGGACATGCAGAAGCCCTTTGTGTAAAAGATGCAACTGGGACAACTCTCACAGAAGCCTCCACTTTACTTCCTCGATCTTTTCACCCTTCCTATAGGCCTCATATGTCTCTCAGGGAACAATAAAGGCACTTGCTCCTTAGCAGGGAAAAGAGAATTTGGAAGCCAAGTATAACAGCATGGCAGGCAGAAGCCATGGCCTCACCAACAAAAGGGTTTAGTCCTGTCAGGAAGTCAGGAAGTCATCCCATGTGTCAGGGTCACCGTCCAGATCAACATGGCACAATCACAGGCTCTGGCATGCACAATCAATGCAGTCCTGGATTGAGCCAAATGTGAGAGATTGAGCCAAGTGTGAGAGCTTCTACTTAATATAGCTGCCAGTGAGGGAGATGGAAACCCGTCCTGCAACTTCTTCCAGCTCTTCCTCAAATAACTGCAAGGTCAGTTGAGGCTTCTAGAAAAGGTCTCATCTGTCAGAGATATCCTCCCAAGGGGAAGGAGGATAGTTCTCCTAACTGATCCTAAGCCTTGAAGGAAAATTCTGCCACAGGATATACTGAAGCCCCAGGGGAAAGTCTGAGTTGGAAAGATATCTCAGAGCAGCCCTTTCTAAGGTCACCAGCTTTCTCCCTCTCCCTAACCTAAATCTAGTTTTAACTAACCTGGTCTCAGAGGTTTTAGTAAACTTTTCATTAAGTATTCCTGCTAGTGCTTGAAAAGTAACTATTCTTTTAAAAAACCCAACTAAATAGAAGACTACAGATTTCCTTACCTACATTATCTTTTATTATTGTTTTAAATGAAACATAATCTATGTATACGATTTCTGTGTGTCATGTGTGACCTTTATTTTCTTCTAGGTTATGGTGTACTTCTATCATTTTTTTTCCATCAAAGTGATCTGTAGAGTGTTATTTATGAGATCTCAGTTTTCAGAATAACACAAATTTCCTGCTGTGATTCAGCAGTGTCTTATAAAGACCATAATATTGATCTTTTTGCACAATTATGAGGTAGTTAGGGTAAAATAGTTGCATAACTTATTTCTAATTTGGATTTTTAAACCTCCATTTAAATTTCTTTTTTGTTTACATGCTTGTCTTTATCATGATGCTTCTTCAATCAGTTATTCTAATTTCTTACTTATCATTGTAAGTAATTTCCAACCAGTAAATTATTCTGAGTTTACTCCAGGAAGAAAGGACATATTAAATCACATTGAAAGGAATGGAAGTTAGACCAAAAATCCAGCAATAGGACCAATTAGAAATTCTCATTTTACTTTGCCACTTTTTTTGCTGCAAAATCATTCCCTTGGACATTTTGTTACTCCATGTGAATGAATTGAATTGTGGTGTCTAATTGCTGTTGGTTTACTAAGTGACAAGGCATTGTGTCAGTGACAAATATTCTGATAGAATAAAACTGTTAACACATTATACAAATACTTCTCTGAATTTGATATTTACTTTCAGCAAACATTAATGCCAGTGAAGCTTGATTGCCTCAGTATCTGCAGAAATGAAAACAAAGGAACTGTGAAGATTTCTGAATCCAGCTCATTTTAAATCTAGCATGATGAAAGTAGAGACAGCTTTTTGTACTACTGATCAACTCTAAATATTATGATTTTTTTTCTCAATGAGAACTGACAAACAGTTACAGATTTACAGCCTCAAGAATTATAGCTTCTATTTTGAAATCCCGGTTAAACACTTTAAACACCTGAATACTCTTACTCAGACTGATAATTGAACAGACTTCACTTTGAACTCAGGACTACCCTTCTGAGTAATGTTGCGCACACACAAGCGCTTGCAAGACTGAACTTTGTATTTGTGGTTCTGAAACAGTTCAATACCAAGTTTTACCTTTTCCTAATGGAAAATTTAGCAAAAATTATTAATTTTCAATAAAAAGATTAAGAAGATCGTTTTGTTTTCTGTTTGAACAAATTGATGTATTTTATAATACATCTATTCTGGACTTCTGTAAAGCTTTTGACACAGTCCCCCACAACATCCTTCTCAGTAAATTGGAGAGAGACATGGATTTATTGGGTGGACTGTTAGATGGATAAGGAATTGGTTGAATGGTCACATCCAGAGGGTAGTGGTCAATGGCTCAGAGTCCTGATGGACATCAGTGACAAGTGGTGTCCCTCAGAGGTATGTTATGGACCACTGTTATTTAATTTCTTCAATAATGAGATAAACAAAACAATTAAGTGCAACCTCAGGAGGTTTGCAGATGAAACTAAGTTGAGTAGTGTGGTTGACACACCTGAAGGATGGGATCCATCCAGAGGGACCTGGACAAGCTCAAGGAGTGGGCTCATGGCAATTTCATGAGGTTTAACAAGACCAAGTGCTGGTGCTGCACCTGGCTTGGGACACCCCCTGTTATCAGCACAGGCTGGGGATGAACAGATGGAGAGCAGCCCTGCCCAGAAGGACTTGGGGGTGCTGCTGGGTGAGAGGCTGGACATGAGCCAGCCATGGGCACTGGCAGCCCAGAGAGCCAAGTGTGTCCTGGGCTGCATCCAGAGCAGTGTGGGCAGCAGGGAGAGGGAGGGGATTCTGCCCCTCTGCTCTGCTCTGCTCTGGTGAGACCCCACCTGCAGTGCTGCATCAGCTCTGGGGTCCCAGCACAGGAAGGACATGGACCTGCTCCAGTGAATCCAGAGGAGGCCACCAAGATGATCAGAGGGATGGAGCACCTCTCCTACAAGGAAAGGCTGAGAAAATCAGGTTTGTTCAGCCTGAAAGAGAGAAGGCTTTGGGGTGGCCTAATTGCAGCTTTCCAGCACCTGAAGGGACCTTGCAAGAAAGATGGAGAGGGACTTTTTACAAGGGCATGTAGTGATAGGACAAGGGGGAATGGCTTCAAACTGAAAGAGTGTAGTTTATATCTGATCTTAGGAAGAAACTCTTTTCTGTGAGTGTAGTGAGGCACTGGAGCAGGTTGCCCAGAGAAGTGGTGGATACCCTGTCCCTGGAAGTGTTCCTGGCTAGGCCAGAAGGAGTTCTGGGAAATCTAGTTTAGTGAAAGGTGTCCCTGTCCACAGCAGGAGAGTTGGTATTAAGGTCCCTTTAAACCCAGGCCATTCTATCCTTATATGATAACATACATGTAATTAATTTTAGGGGTTTTTTTTAATATAGAATTCAAACAGAAATACAGAAAAAATATAGGCTATACAGACTATAAAAGTTCTGTAATCACTAAGATTATTGAGCAGACTATGACAAAAATCCTCAAAGTGCTCTTTTGAAAGTCCAGGTGAACACATGAAAAGAAAGCATATTATTTCACATGTCATATTCCTGATGTGAAGGAAAAGATAAAAACATGGATATCAGTGACAAAACTTCTCTTAAGCTCACTTGTTTCACAGCAAAATTTTAATTAAAAAGGTGAGAGTTCTTTGCTTCATTTGGATGCCTGACAGAGCAGTCAAGAAGAAAAAAATGGCAACCAGAAAAAAAACAACCCTGAGGTATTTCTTTGTAAGTGAACAGGAGTGATTTCACAATGGATCTTATATAGGATGAAGTGAAAAATTGTACAATGGACTTACTGAAAGGAAAAAGAAAAATTTAAAGAGCCATGAAGGACATTTTTCTTCAGGCCTTGCTGTAAGAATCTGAGACATGGACTGGTGTTCACAGTTCACAAAGTTCAAAAGTATTTAACTACCGCATACATATCCAGACCTCACTTGCAGAGGAGACAGTGATATCAGTAGTATGCACACAGAGAAAACTGTATCTGTTCATAATACACTAGTATTTTTCATAGTGTGGCTCTACTGCCTGTGTTCAGCTGACATCTTGGTGTGAGGTGCACAAGCTGGGAATCAGGCCCCCAAAAGGTACCTGTTTGAAGACATATGTAGAGTGATCACCTTGGCAACAGATGCACATGAAAGTTCTCAGAAGAGATTTTTTCTCACATATTCTTTTTTTTTTTTGCGCAGTGTTCATATCTACATGTATATTCAGGCTACAAACTTTATCTATCAAACTACAGCTACACAGTTTAAACTGTGACTTTTTTTATTCTTTTCTTCTTTGCATTTGCAGTGGCGTATGATTCATCATTTGCTGATGAATAGAGAGACTGCTAACTATCTGGCAGAGCATGCTGCTCCACCAGAAAGACACAAACCTCTGCTGAAACTTTACAGATCATTTACATGACCCTGTGAAGAAGGAAAAAGATTTCTGTTAGTAGTGAAGACATGCCCATACACAACTGCACATGGACAACTGCTTAAATCAGAAGCCCCAGACTGCATTTTCCCAGTTTGACTTAACATGTATGTATACAGGTGCCTAATATACATAGCCACACTAAAAACTAATTATTAATTAGAATCAAAGTACTTTATAATCATTAAGTGTTAGCAACCC
Organism: Monarcha castaneiventris obscurior; assembly: GCA_026261815.1. NCBI lineage: Eukaryota > Metazoa > Chordata > Aves > Passeriformes > Monarchidae > Monarcha > Monarcha castaneiventris. Next base: position 30,156,642 of record JAMPIT010000894.1, on the reverse strand, counting down.
TGTTTCACAGGCACAGAGAATGACCCCAAAAATATAATATAAATCATGCTACTTACAATCTCCTCATTTTGGAATCAGTCTCATTTGGAATAAATTTTGCATGTTATAAATTGCTGTCTTATTACAACAAAAATTTATTATTCAACTGCAAATATCATATAAGCAGTCTATATAAGTAGTGGATTGTGTACCTTATAATGCATAAATATTAATACAATCAGAAATTATTGGCTGGAAGAAATCATGCATCATGAAAAGTCCAATAAAGTACAAGTTTGGAAGGTCACTTTTTTCATTTAACCCCTTTATAGTCATCTTCCAGTTAGTTCATGTTAGATTGGTTGAGCATGATTATGCTCTTTATCCCATTTTACAAAAATCTAGATATCTCCTTTTAACAGGTATAATAATTGGTCTAGGAGCAAATCAAAAGGCCATTGCGGTTTTTTGGTGATCTCACCATTGTCCTCAGTGAATGAAGAATCACTTTACACAGTATGTATTTCTCCTGTTTTCTCCCCCTAGCAGAAATAATGCCTTGAGACATTACTGGAATTTTCAGTTTTGGAAGATTCTTGCATTCATATTTCAGAACCACAATCAGCAGCCTTTTTGTGTGCCTTCACCTCTTGGTTGCTGATTCTGGTAGCTGATGGTGCTAGTAGACCTCATCTTGTGTGAGGTCTACATATCTCCCACCAACTCTTATATAAGACCCCTGAGGGTGTAAAGCAGGACCTGTTGTATTAATGGAAAGGTTCCTTCATTTTGGTTAGCTTTCATATTGGTTTTCTCCTTCTGCAGTTCCTACTGATTCATTCCACTAACCAGAATACAATTTTCTTCTGTCAGTGCAAGTGAAAATATAGAAAAAGGAATACTGCCTTCCTTATTGTTTGTTGAGCATTACTTGTAATGAAAAATACCAGAAATGCAAAACTGTTTTCAAAGTACTTGAGCTTCAAATAACGAGTATTTGATAAGGCTGTTCTGCAACTATTCCATTTGTTTTGAATTCTTAGTTCTCTCCCTGTCTCCTTCTGTATCAATTTTTTTTTTTTTAAGTATTCATCACTAAATTGTAAACCTGGCCTTGATAGTGTTCCTGCTCTGTTTTATTTTCCAGCACAATAACTGTGCTACTGTACAGTAAGGCTAAATGTGACGGATAGGTAATAATTTGTCAGTGTTTCAAGCAGAATTCAGGGACAATTGTGATTTGGGCTTCCAACTTTAAAATGTGATGTATAATTGACATTTTGATACTTCGAGGCCATGGTGTATTCTCACACTTCCATGAAAAAAAACCCAACTTGCTGACACAATCAGGAAACAGATGGTGACAAAGATCTTGCATTTAATATGCCAATCATTATGCTTTACTTGCATATTATCATCTCATTCATGAGGCCAGTATATGAAGGAATTTTGCTATGCCTCTGCAAATCAATCAAGAAGTCTTTTAGTATTTTTTTTTAAATATAATTTAGGTCTTTCTTATCCTATGTTTCATTATATTTGGGGTGAAGTGTTTATGCAAATTTATTACACATGAAAAAATGCTTTGACAATACTGAGGCTAGAATAGATGTCAGCAATGAAATATTCACTATAGATAGCTTCAACAGAGAGACCAAGAAATGACTTGGCAACTGAAGTATCTGCATTTTCCATACTTTGCTGTGGTCCTTAATCCAAAGGCAGTGACACAATAAGACAGTATGAAGGATGATGTCGAGTAGGAGGATGGATTTGGTAACGTGGCCTCATATCTACTAAGACCTGGACTTCAGTCAAAATTTCTGCTCAAGAAAGCCACAGATGGCAGATTACCAATATATTTCAGTTAGAGTTAGCACTGGATTTGAAATCACTGAGTATTTGAGCCAAGCAAACCTCTTCCTCAGCTCTGAAAATAGGCACTTTCCTTGTGAGACTCTGACACAGATTCCCATTACACAGGAGTAAGTTCATCCACTTGCAAACTGAGCAAGGACCCTCCTTGGACAGCCTGAGGTCCTCTGAAGATGTTTTAGCCTATTATTGCAAATGGGGAGCAAAGGCTGGTTCTTTCATCTTATTTCTAGTCTGCAATGTCCAGAGAAAGCTTCCTCCTTCATAAGAGCCAAACCTTCATGTTTAGATGGAGATAAAGTTGTCACCATATTTTTTCTGTCTCACTCCTACTGTCTATCTGTAGGTTCCCCAGCTTCTAAAATGTATCTCTTTCCATTTAAAGAAGTAAAATATATTTCTGGCTCTTTGTGAAAGGATCAACACTAGCAAGAGGACACAGCATGTAGCTTGACTACTTACAAGTATCTTGTTACTTGGGATAGAACATGCATCTGACCTGGTTATAGATAGGTAGTTATTTCAAAACATATATTTCTCCTGAAAGTGTTCCATCCCTAGAAGTGTTCAGAAAAACTTGTGGATGTGGCACTTGGGGATACGGCTTAGTGGTGAGCATGGTGGTGCTGGGTTAGTGATTGGACTCCATGATCTTACAGGTATTTTCCAGTCTTAGTAGTTCTATGAATCTCTGAAGTGAATGGAAATGTACACTGACTTTCAGCTTGTATAAGATGTAGGAAGAAGAGGGAGAATGGTTTTGTGATGAAAATTAAAAAACAGGATACTTCTGAAGGAGGAAAAGGAATTTTATGCTCTTGTTCACTACAACCCTAAGCTATTCCAGGCACAGTACACTTCAATAGCTATTTCCATGAGACAAGTTTCATAGAGGCAAGGGGTTCTTAGGTGCATCAAAAGTGAGTCTTGTGTTTCTTTCAAATGTGTCACAACACAGAGATTATGGTAGCCTTATGGCAGCATAGGACTTTCTTTCCCCTCTAATTTCCCTTTCCTAAACTTCAGCCATTTCAGACTACTTGTAAAGTCCTCCATTGGAGCAAATCTTCACTGACTCATAACTGGGAGTTCTGTCATCCCTATTTTGTTCTATTCCTCTCATTGTATGGCATTCTTCATTTAGCTTGTCTAAGCAGGCTTGTGGTTTACAAAACCAGAAAGCCTCAAAGTTGCAATTCTGTGTTCCTTTTAAATTGGTAAAGAAAAAAACAACAAATCCATTACCCCATCAAGCCCAACACAGCACCATGTAACAGTTGAACTGCTCCTAAACAAAGCATCAGATTTATTATTTGTTTTATTACTTATCAAAGACAGTGGCTTACACACCTTGCATTATCTTGGCATGTCAAAAGTCGAGGTTACATCAGCTCTTGACTTTATCCAGGGTCTATGATGTACAATGTCACTGTAGCAGAGCACTTCCTCTTTGTTCCAAGGGAACTTGATTCATAATGAGCCCATCTATGATGTACTCAGATTGTGATAAAGAGCTTTACACAGAGGCTCCTATTTTAGAGAAACAGGTGTTGGCTTTGATTAGAGAAAAATTACATCATTCAAAGGAAAGGAGAGAAAAAAGCGAAGGGAAAGGAAAGCAAAAATAGAAAAAAGTAGCAACCAGACACAAATACATTTGCACATATAAAGCCGTTCTAATGAAAGCCAAATTGATTTGACATTCAGTGGCAGTTTGAAGCCAAAAAAAGCAAAGCAGCCTACAAAAGGCCCAGCTCATTGTTTATGGAGTGTCATACTTCATCATCTGTGAGACCAATAACAGTGATGGGAAGACCTTTAAAGCAGGGAGCTTGCACAGAATGGCTGTGTGGATACCACTGATGTCAGATGCAGTAGAATGCTTGTGAACTATTTCCTGAATTGAAATCATGTTTGTCAGATGAAGTAGATGCTCTCTACAGATCATATCTTTGAGAACAGTACTTAGTATATTGTTAGAATTCTTGGCTGATTTCTGCTAGACAGACACAGCCACAATATTTATCCTATGATGTGTACTGATCATCAGACTGCCCTCAAGAAAAAGCACAGAAGAGAAAAAAATTACCTAACATGCAAATGCAATTTCCAGTACCCGAATATTAATCTCTTTATGAAAAATAATTTTGCACAAAATAATATAAATTAATGTAGTCACCCTTTCATAATATTTATTTTCATAGATTACTTTGCAAATATTTCTACAAACACAATTTTTTACATTTTCATTAAAATAGTGGACCCCTATTACTAGCAGACTGTAGAATATATTTCGTCCATCTCTGTTTTCAGATAGAACACCTGGTGAGGAGTGACATGTTTATCAAATGTTGGTGAATGCCAACATGAATTAAATAAGCCTTCAAAAAAATGTGAGATAGTATAGACTTGTACAGGAAAGAATATGTGTGGAAAGCAGTCTCTCTCTTTCTGCCTTCTAGCTATGATCTCAATCTAGATATCACAATATTGATATTAAATTCTGATACTAATGTTTCTGTTTAGATTTCACTAGAAAATCTGTTTCTTTTTGGGCAAAAAATTCAGAAATTTCAGCCTCCTGAGTCACAATTCTCTAATGACTCACTGAAGTACAAATAGACAGTGATCTCAAATAAGCAAGTCATTAATCACATTTCACATATAGTATCTAGCATGGTTTCATAACTCAAAAAGCACTATCAGGGTGACCAAATTTATAATGGATGGCACAAATGTAGACAAAAAAAATTGAGAGAGACAAGATACATGTGGGCAGATCTAAGTAAATAAATGAAACATTTTCTTTCATTCACATTGAAAACAAAAATAATTTTAATCTTTCGGGGGGTATGTGTGTGTGTGTGTCCCTTCCATTCTGTTTTCTGTAAATGATTGAATCTGTGAGTTTATTAGCATGTCCACCTACCACAATAAATAGATCAGTTGGTCAAAATGTTTAAATATTTGCCAAAAACCAACATTGTCTATATTAACTATTCTACTCTGTGACATATGAAGACAGTGTATATTGGTTATTAATTATGTATGGAGATACAATTCCTGCTGTGTTAACTTTGCATTGTAAATCATATGATTTAGTTTCTTTTGTCATACTTAGGAAAATTATAAGATAAACTGGAATAAATTACAAATTTCAAAATTCACTCTGTGATAGCACCTAGAGATTCAAGGCTGTATCTATACTACCACAGTAGACTTCAGTTTGCAGGAGAATGGGGTTGCTCTGCATCAAACACCCACAGGTTTAGTAGTCACTCTAAAGTCCTCCACTGATGGCAATTAACTCTAATAAATTGCACAATATAATGCAGACAGCATAAGAAGCCCTTAGACAAGTGGATTTCACTTTTTTTCAGGCTGTAAGTGTTCCAATGGATAATTGTGTTGTGGAAAAAGTAAACAGGAAATCAGTTAGAGAAGACTGAAGAAATTCATTGCTACCAAATTTTGTTAAAACATTTAAAATGTTACCTTTCAGGATTCAGTGTCAGAATTATAACACCACAGAAGTGAATTTACATTTTCCTTAGAGCTATTGTTTCACACTGTCTGAAGATTCAGGCTATGTCTTTCAGTGCTGAGAAATGATGTATTTTATATCAAGCAATGTAAACTTTTATAAATTAGTGAAAACAAGGAGAAGACAAATTTCACTTTAATGTAGCTAGTCAAGGTAAACTTCAGGCCCATATGTGCCATTATTTTGACAAAATGTAAGGAGAAATCAGATGATATTAACATGAAAATATATTATTTCCAAGAGATCATTGTACTAATTACCTGCTGTTCAGATTGGAATATTCTCTCCACAGTTCTATACTCACAAAGTCTGAAAGTACCTTGCATTTTAGTTTTGTATTCCCTTCGATGTCTGTGAAAAGCAATATTTTTTTTTAAATCTTTCTGAAAAAGAGAAAACCAAATTAAATAGGCTCAATGTATAAGTTTATGCATAATATTAAAAAGAAATATATTAAGAAATAGATTTTCTTGGCACAAATTACAATGAATTGTTTATATTAGTTGCAGACAAGATTTTTTTTCACTTAATCACTCTCTTCTTTCTGTGCTATATCAAGACCAAATAGTGTTTGTAAAAAAAACATTCATAAGTTTAGAGTGAAGGAGAGTAAAACATCTTACATTTCTAGTCTGGTTATGTAAAATTTACAAGACAAAAAAGTAACATTGACAAAATAGTGTTTCATGTTGATTTTTTCTACCCGACAATTGGCGTCATTACAAGTAGTAGACATAGGAACTGCTTACTTCATAAAGGACAACTGATTTGGATGTGTAATTACCAGGGATGAAACAGCAGTTTCACCAAGCAAAAAAGCTGAGCAAGTCACTAAAAGCTAAAGATGGACTAAGAATAAAGATTTTAGTTTTATACTGTTTTTCTGTCACTGAGGGTGATTAACTCCTGGAACAAATTAACTCAGCAATGTACACTGTACACTGCCTATATTATCTGCTACAGAAATGGATTTTTTTTTCCCTGAAAGACTTTCTTGACTAATCCAAAGCTGATAGAAAATTTGTTGCCTGAGATAAAATGTGGAAACTTCCCTTCTCTGATAACTTATATTAAACATGTAACTTTGCATAGCACTTCCTTGCCAGTAGGGTTTGGGTGGTTTAGATAGATGGCTCTTGAGTGGTGCCTGACACAAGTTACTTGGCTCAGGGAAAAAGATATTAGACAAAATTTTGTTCTTGTGTTTTATGTAGTTCTAATAGTCAGGATAACCTAGGAATTTCTTTAAAGGTTTTATTAGAACCCGTAGAACATACAAGTACACAGAAGGAACAGAATGAAATCTTACAAGAGCAAAAATATTCCCCAAGTGGGAATTCCAAAAGTGGTTATTTAGATTTTTAGCCCCTTGACACAGTCAGTCTTATCTGCAGTATTGTAGCAAAAATAATGTTAGCTGCAATCTTTTTACTTCTGGTGACCACAATCTGTTTACTTATATTCTACACAGCAAAGTCTGTCTGTACCATATTTTATTCCATTTATCTTTCTTAAGCTTAGTAAATTCCACCCTGCTACTCCTTACACAGTTCAGTAGAGTCACTGGGCCTGCTCTGGTGCTGCTAAACATATTCTGAAGATTGGGATAAGCAGGTATACTGAAGGCCTCATTGATGCAGGTAATCTTTATGGCTGATGGAATAAAAGACCATACAATGGCATTAAAAAATCAAGGCAAGATTTATTCTTAGGTAACTAAGAGGATTGAAGCTGGGCCTGTAAACAAGACAGGTTAAATACAAACAGTAAGATAAGAGACCGCAGTTTTATACATTTTCAGTAGAAAACTTAAGTGTAAAAAAATTTCTAAAGCAAGTGTGACTACTGACTACAAGCTCTGTTCCTTAGAGACTGGTTATTTCTTAAAGAGAAAATTTTCTTTTGCTTGGGAATCTAGTTAAAAATTATTTGAAGAGGAAGGAAAGAAAGACAAGAGGAGTTATCTTGGAAAAATAAAACAAAATGCAAGGCCCTCTTTGTTTTCTTTCTTACCAGTTCGTATTCCAGTCTCTTGTTGCAGTGAGCTTTTGGAGGCTAAAACAGCTCCCCAGACAGAAAACTTTCACTCATGCCAAACTGTTCATTTTAAAACTGTGAGTTCCTTAGCTAAGTCTAGGCTTAGCCCTCCTTGAACAAAACTATGGGAGGCTTCAAGGTGTCTTCCATGTGTCTTTAAACCCAACTGTTCACTCAAAAGTGATCACTAAGGAGTGATACCAGGTCTAACTGTGCAGCTGGAAATGACTGGAGATCAAACTGTGCTGTAGCAACTTGCAAAAGTTGAAAATGAGTTGAAAATTACTTCCTGGGAAGTCATTTTGCACAAAGTTCACATGACATCTGTTTCCAAGAGATCCACAGACACAGCCTATGCATCATTACAAGCCTATCAGTCTCTTGAAAGAAACTGCATGTGTCTACAGTAGCACATAGATCTTCTATGCAGACTTTCACTTAAAGAAAGTGGTTTGTGTAAGTATCTCCAAAACTATGGTTTTAACATGATACCTTAAGGTTTTTAACTACAGTGTAAGAACTGAATGCAGTTCAGTGGCTATTCTTGTGGTTCAGAGTGGAAACCTAACATATATGCTCTGAAAGATTTCATATTTCTGAACATATCAGAAGCTGGATGAATGTGGTTCTCTGAGGAAAAAAAAAAAAAAGGGGAAAATAAATTAAGACAAGGGGAAAAAAATAATTTAATTTCAAATTATTAATTACATGCCATCCTTTGAGTATTGCATAATTTTTCTTGCTCTGAAAGCAAAGTGATTTTTATTTGGTCATCATCATAAGCATGACTTTTAGACAAAAAAAACTTAAAACCAGACACGTCAAATCCCTTTCCATAAGGAACCTGCAGCAAGGAAAACTTTGCATTATATGTATTAAAGAATGACTTTGCAAAGTGTTAAAATGTCTTCTGGTGAGATGCCCAAACTATAATAAAACTGATATCTACATGAAAATATTCCTCTAACAGTGGGGATCAGTGAGAACAGGTATTTTATTCCTGGGCCTGCCTGTGCAAAGATGAGTAGTATTCTCAGATCTTTGGAACCCCAAAACATAAAACAAAGAGAAAACAACTCTGCACTTTTACCCAGATCTACTTGTATTTTATCCGCAGCAGTTACTAGTCAACAACTGGGTTTTAGTTAGTTATGTCATTGCTAAACAAAAGAAAACAAAAAAAAAATCCCGAAACACAAATAACAACAAAATAAATGAAGCAGTTTTTTGTGCGAAAAAAAGTAAATCAGTGTGATTTTACTTGACAACACTCTTCCCCAGCTTCTTTGCTCCATTGCTTTATTCCAGCCTCTGAAGTAAGAGGATATATATGTGGAAAGAGACTAGTTCAGTAAAAATCTGTTTTCTTATGCAATTATTATTTTATTGTAGAACTACACTAAACAACTGAAATAGAATATAAAGCAGTTTTTGCAGAGGGTATTGTCTAAGCAAGCATATCTTTATTTTCCACATACTATGCAAAGGAAAATTGAGTGTTTTTTGGTCAACTGTGAAATGCCATTTGCAAATGGTTCATTGGGATTTCTTTCTCCTCTAACTTATGGCAAGTTTGGTTTTGTTTATGAAAATAGATTTGATCAGCTATTCAGAGTGTAGAGGTAGTGTTCACTCATTCAGCGATATTCGGCAGGTTTTATTCACTTTTATACTTCATTGCGTTTTCACTCTTGGAAACTCATTTACATAATCTCCGTATGGTCATTTCACAGTAACTGTTTCTGACTCTGGGTGTGCTGGCTAATAATTACCCTAAGCTATCTGAGAATACCCAAGTACATAGTGAATATACAGTTATTTCATAGTACTCAAACTCTAGACTGAAAGCCCTTTGACTAGTCCAATACTACAAAATGTCAAGCTGTTTACCAACAACAGAGACTGTGCCTCTGCTTCTCAGCCCCTGCAGTGAAGCTGAAAATGCCAGTGTTTACTTAAAGAAGGGGAGAAAAAGAACTCTCCTTCCTCTATGCTTGACCCTGTGGTTGTTGGAGTGAATATTACCCTTTGTCATTGATTTCAATGGGGATTGAATTTGACTCTCTCATCTTTTTTATGCCCTGTCCTCTGCATTTCTGGAAAATATTACACAATAATTGCTATAAAAGGATACTTTCTGCATATGAGATTCTGCTTTAATTTCCTCATCAACTGATTTATTTTAGGTTTCCTATCATCTTTTATACAGAGCCACGATGTCTGTGTATCTGAACTTATAATTTCACTAGAAAAATAAGAGAGGAAACACTTTCCTTTGGAAGTTCTGTAGGCCAAAACCTGCATGTATTTTACCATAGCATCCCAGCTTCCCTGAGCTTTGTGACTACTTTCCAGCATTACTGTGGCACAAGGTGGCTTATACCAAGACTGCTTCTTTTAGTCAGAATAGAGTTTGAATTAAATGACTATGGAAAGGGTCAAAGGCAAATTATGAAAGGCAGGACTTTCCTCCTGTTCCTCCTTAGCAATTGAATTTTAAAATGCCAATGACTTTAATCACCAGTTACAGAGTATTAAATCATACAGGGTTTTAGAATTTGGCAGAAGAGATAAAAATTTCTGAATGAGGATGAAAGAAAACACAGAAAAGGCTATATAAACTGCAGGAAAAAAATCCTAGTTTGATATTTTACAGAATACACAGAAATAACATTTGGATAATCGTTAAATAATACTGAGAAAGTCTACTGTGCAAACAAGGAGTTTCTCAGGGTTGTGTATGTGTGTGCTATTTAATTGTTTTGGGTTTTTAGTTGAGATTTCTTTTCAAAAAGAATGATGTGCTCTAAAAAGAGAGGACAAGCTTAGTTCAGTTATAGCTTTCATATAATTACTACAAACTAATGCAAATTAGACTGTAGGTCTGCTCAATGTACATTTCTGTGCTTGCCAAATTATGTTTGGCAGTGTGGTCAAGCAATAACAGATGCACACTGTGCCTAGTTTTCTCGGGCTGTTCAATAATTAGGAGGGCCATGTATTATAATAAACCACATCCCCTTGGCTGAGATTTGGATGCAAATTGCACACTAATTCACTTCCAAGTTTTTGGAAGCATACCAAAAGACATGAAAATTAGGGAAATATACTATTTACTTCATGAAATGTGTTTAAAACTAAATAAAGCTCATTTGTAAGCAATGTTCATCTATTCCATCCTTGTAAAAAAATTAACAATGAGTTCCCTTTCCTTTACACTATTTAGTTCAGCAGCTAATGTGACACCTCTGCAATGTTCATGGCATCTCTATTATTCTTGCACTGAGAGAGTACAATATAAAAGACAGTTACTCTGCTTTGTATTTCTCTAAGGTATTGCTGAGGTTGAGTGGATAATATCAGTTCAATGAAAGACTTGAATCACACTGCAATCCAAATTCTTTGCAATCAGTTGAGTTGTAATGGCATGCTGTTTATAGCAGAAAATTCGTCTTTTGAAAAGGCTGAAGATTCTTTACTCTCAGCTATTATACAAAGGTTGAATGGAGAGATTTAATTAAAAAAAATAATACTTAATGAGGGAAATTCTAGGAAATCCAGCAACATAATGTAATTACATGTGTAGATGTAACTACATCAGTCTCTAAATTATGAAGAAACAGAAAATTAAAACAATTGAACTTATTGCTACACATATTAGCAGGTAGTTATGTTTTCCTGGAAATCATTTAACAGTGAGCTGTCTTGCAGTAACAGTTAACACACTTAAACAGAGAAATATAATGCAACCTAGAAGTGGTGTAATAGGAGATATATCTCCTGTTTTTATTGTCTACTAATTGTAATGTGATTGCACCAAAGAGGGATAAGACTCCTCTGTATATGCCCTAGAAAAATACAGAAAAAAAGGCAGTGAAAATGGCAAGTATCAGAACCCTCTCCTGCAGTATTAATTTTTTTTTTTGTTTCAAGAAGAGATATCATGGAACATAATTTCATAAATATTACAAGTATTTTAAATTTTCCAGTGATGTTAAAACAGTTCTTTGCAAGAAAACAATGAGGCAAAACATTGCGTGCCAAAAAGATAAAAACTACTTTCAATATATTCTATATTGACACTACAATTTTAGTGACTATCTTGCAGTTTTGATATAGGTGACTTAATTATAAACTAATTCGCATGGATATCAGCAAAAATCTCTATAGTAAAGCAGAAGTCAGTAGATTACTTAAGTCTTAACTATTAAAAATTTGATAGTACATAAATACAGGCATAATACAGGAGGCAAGTGTCCTAAGGTTAAGGTTGGTTTAGGAGGATAAATTAATGCTGTGACACATAACTAAGGCTAGACTGTTATGTACCTCAGGTTTACAATATTATAGTAGGTGTTTTTCAGGTCTTTCTTGGGTGTTTATCCTATTTAGTTGTTGTTGATATCGCAACGACATAATCATAGACTAACAGAACAGCAACAAAATTCTTGTTTCCAGCATGATGAACACAGAGTTAACTACATAAAACAGTTTTGGCAAAAGTACTGCTCACTCTGTTGAATTTGAAAACAGGATAAAGACTAAATGTGATAAAGCAGCTGAAATTTTAGATTCATTTGCATCATTTAAATTAAGGAACTATGAAGAGCTTTAGGTGAATTTTGCAAAAAAACCTGGTGGAAAACTGAGCAGCAGATAAATCTCAACACAGATGAGACCCCCCCCTAAAAACACATTAGTGGAAATGGTCTAAAGTATTTATACATAATGATGTCTTCTGAATTAGTTGTAACCTCTCAGGAAAAAAAAGATCCAGGCATTACTGTAGACAGCTCAATGAAGAGACTTGTTCAGTGGTAATTAAAAAAGCAAATAAGATGTTAAATTGTGTTAAGAAGGGAATAGAGAATAGAAAAGAGAAGATTACAATTGCATTATATAAGTCGATGGCACATTGATTACTGTATTCAGTTAGACATCTTATTTTAAAAAGACACAAATGAGAAGGTGAAATGAAGTACAATGAAAATGACAAAGGTGTTACTTTCATAGTCACTAAATCATGTCAGCCTCTCCAGAAGCACAAGGGGCTAAGTGGAAAATACTAATCCCAATTTGATAGAACCACCCCAAGAAAGCTAATCTTTTTTCTAACACTTATCAGATGCAAACCATCTCATTTTTTAACATTTATGAGGGAGTGCTTCAGCATGCTGCCAGTATCATATTCAGGAAAATGCAGTGATGGTGTAGAGACATTTTTGGACTCCAGTCATTCTGTTGTGTGTGTATTCATTGTAGATGTAAAGTATGTGTAAATCCAAGTCATCACTTGAGAAATAATGTGATTTCCTTTCTTTATTGAAGAGTCTTCTCTGAAATTAGTCTTTTCAACTAAAATTTTGGATATGCTTAGCTTGTCACATTTTCCTGCAAAGGGGCATTTAGAGTTAACCTGACATATTCGGAACTTGGGGGTGGGTGGAATTATTACTGCTTTTTAAGGTTTTTGCTCTTCTTTTTCTAGAAACAAATTAATTGAGGTCAGTTAGGCTTTATTAACAATTATTTTATTTTTGTGAAGCGATGAGGATTGTTACTTGCTTGAACTGTTCAAGACAACAGGACATACATGCAGTAGCTTCCTAGACTTGGAGAAGACCTCTAAAAACATCAAGTTTGTGCATATCTCTGTCTGGTAAAACAATATGTGTGCATGTTAAACATTGAAAATGGTCCAAGAGCTGCCATTAATTTGAATTGATCTGAAATCACTATCTGGAACTGCCAGGCAGCTGAAAAATGAGTTATTTCTGCAGCAGTTATCTGAGATACTCTTGAGGAATGTACAAGAATGTCATTGTCATCACTGCTGCTAACTTGAATGGTACATTAATCCATTAAATATGAAAGAAATAACTCAGAAATTACTTTGGTAATATACCTATACCCAGCTATACTCCTTAACTGTTGTGTTCATGTGATGAACAACACACAAATTCTCTCCGGAGTGTTATTCAGTAGAAAGATCTCCTAAGAACTTTAAATAAACTTACCTCAAGTTGTATAAAACCATATAATGAGAAATGTCTAAAAAAATTCAGAAATGGGGCAGACCAAACACATTGTAAATTGTCTTGATCTTGCCAACTATGTTCCTTCAGCAGCTGACAGCTTTTGTGACTTTCTTTTGAGTCTGTTTTACTGCAGGCAATAGGGTTATACTGGCATGTATTGCATATCTATTAGATGGCTGCCTGCACTTAAAGTTCAATGATCCCTGCAGATTCCTAAGAGTCACTACTCCTATCTTCCTTATCAGAATGTTCCTAGAATAATATCACCTCTACTGAAGTGTCAAGTGAAAGTCAAGATAAATAAATTAATTTTTGTACATTTGACTCATTGTATGACATGCTGATACCATTATATTGATCATGATACCTTATTGTTTTCCTTATCAGTGTCTCCCTCAATAGCTCTGGGAAGTTATACAGAACTGAAACTGGGCAATAAATTTTAATGAATCAACCATCTTTTCAAAATTCATAACATTCAAATTTTTCAAAGGAAGAAGGAAACATTCATTTTCAAGCATTTTCTGTTGAAAATAACCCATTTTACAATTAATTCACTGGAAATTTTGGATTATCAAGTGTTTTGATGAAAATAGGTAGATATGTTTTATTATTATTATTATTATTATTATTATTATTATTACTAGCATGCATATGCATCCTGTTTACTTTCCTGTTAATTTCTTTTAAAATTAGAGCTCTAATTCACAAACATAGGCAGTTGAGTTGCCTAAATACCTCCATAGATGTGACAATAAATCTCAGTCAAATCAAGGTTTAAAGTCTGTTTTCTTCTGCAGAATAATATTTCTTGAAAAATATCTGTAGATTACTCTGTTTCTATCAGTCATTTTTTATTCTCTTTAAAAAGACTTTGGGAAACTCAGTATTGTTATTTGCTAAGATGGTGGATAGTATGCTTTGTTCAAACCTAGGAATGCTCCAGGAATCATATAATGGCTAAGGATAAATGGTTCTCTTCCAAGAGTTGATATCAGCAGTGTGATCTCCTTCAGCTCAGAAAAAAAGATCAATTCTACCCATTTCTGCCACACACTCTGCGAATATTGTAGCGAATAATCTACCTGGGTTGGGATGGAAAAAATATGGTGCTTCACTCCTACCTAGTGTTACCTGACATTTCCTCTGTGAAAAAGCCTACTTTCAGGAGCAGTTTTAGGGTAACGAATATTATTGTCCTAGATCACCTCCTTGCAACATATAAACATCACCCCCACAGAGACTTAGGAGAGATCTCTCTCTTCAGTGTTTCCCACAAGCTATTTTCAGTAACGTTTGGTCTATGTTACACTTTCATAGATGCCATCATCATCTTTGTCTCCCCACAAACTTCCTGAGAAGAAGCGAAACACCTGCAAAAAGTGCAATTCCAATCAGTGGCTGGTTTGGGGCTGCAACAACCAGCCAATGCTTTGATGCCCAAAAATGTTTTGCAGTAAAGTTTTATATCCTCAGGATTTTGACAACCTTTGCAATTTTCAAGAAGTGGGATAAAACTATCTCAGAAGTGCTTACAAAAGCTGGGGACACTTTTGTTAACTGAGCTGTCATTTTGGCATGGTTCCAAATGCACAGCAGACTCACTGAAAAAATATTGCATCATAAAGTAGACTGTGTAACAGAGTCCTAGCTTGGAATATACCTGAGAACATGAGGTCAACCTGTGTTTGTTATCTCATAAAGATTAAAAAAACACAAACAACTAAAAACCCCAACCTAGCAGAGGGTTAATTTAAAACTAAGAAGAATCTACTTCAGGCACTAATGTTTTTTAAACCTTCCTTTATAAATTTTGCTTATCAAGGAGTGCCCTTCTGGTATATCAACTGAGCCAAGACTGAGTTCTCAAATACTATGATGGCTTCTGTTAATTAGATAGTTTATCTGTGATGAGTTGTTGACACTGAGATGATTTGTGTTAAATAATTTTAAAATATTCTGTGGGGCACTAACTTAGATGCATTGTTTGTTCATATTCCAGGCCCCGGCTTCAATCTTTTTTACAGTCCTCGACAGAAATGAAGTTGATGCTTCAGCAAACTTCTTTAAGTCAGAACAAGCAATATTGCAAAGATATTTTTGAGTAACTGGAATTCTCTGTATTTTTTATTTCTTTTTGTACCATGAGCTCTAGTTTAGTACCATAACATGTGAAGAGTATTTTTTTGTAATATTTAAAGACATGAAGTTTTGCTAGTCTATAATTTCTTAAATATTTCTTTTTAATGTTTTCCCTCTCATAAATCCATCTCCAGTCCCCCAGTTCAGGGTAAAATGCTGCAAAGGCTGGCAGAACACAAAATTTCTTTCTCCTGGGGTGCTATAGTTTTCTAAATGCTCTATATTTTTGTAAGCTTTACTTTCACAGGGAAGATGGATAGGCTGAGTTTTAATTGTGAAATACACTATCACAAAAATCCATGCAGTGTGCTTCAGTGATGGTTAATAAATATTACACTGTTTGAAATGAAAAAAAAATAAGGCTGCATGTAGATGAACCGAGGGTAAATGTTTACAGGTAGCAAGCTACTCTGGCACCATAATAATAGCAGAACATCCTTATTCTTCTTGTTCTTCTACTCCATAAATTAGCTCTCATTGCCTATCTTGCTTCTCTATACCTTGCAACCTTCCGATTTCTCTCTATTCTTTTCTTCCTATTCACCCTTTCAAAAAAAATTATACCCTTCTTTCTGACTGTTTTAATCCACTTTTCTCTTGTTTGCCTCCACACTCTCTCTAAAGCCCCAAATGCTCCCTTTTCCTTCTCATCACCCCATCTCTCCTGAGTGGGAGTGCTGCCCATACCGCGATAACACCTCAGACTCTGTTGTGATCTCCATTCTGCATTTGCACATGGATACAGTCCCCTAATTGAGAGACTTTTTTTTTTTATTAAAAGCATTAGACATTTATATGTAGAAATAACACTTGCAGAGACATTCTCTAGGTTAAAAGTTAAAAGGGATGTCAATCATCATACTTCAGAACATAAACAGATTGCCAGCGTGGGTTGAAAAGGAATTTTCCCCACATAAAATCATATGAGTTTGCAATAGAAAAGAACTAATAGGTCAGCTAATCTATCTACCTGCCAATTCAAGCTTTTTCCCCAACATGTATTTTGATGCTCCTTTGGCCTCTCAAAAATCTCAAGCAATTGGACTGTTAATGTTTCCCCATAGAGAATATACAGTTGTTTGGTGCAACTAGTTTCCTGTCCAGAGTTTTTCAGGTAGACAGTCTAAACTTTCTTTTATTACCTTCATCCCATTAGTCTTCATGGCACTTCCATCTATCATATTAAATAACCTTTCTCTCCTGACTTATTTTTCACACTTTTCCATTGTATATAAATTGGTGCCATGGCCAGTTTGATGGTTCCTACCTAATCTCTGCCATGCCTTTAGCTAAATAAACAATTCTTTTCAGTGACTTCTGCTTAAAATTATACTCCTGTGACTACAACGCACATGAGAAGAATCACCTACACCATGACTGCAGGCAAACTAGAGCTTCTGAATATATAAACAAACACACATACATAGATTGGTCAACAAGCATATCCATATATGTGGTAATGCAAAATGAACATGCAACCAACTTTAATTTTTTGTAAGACAGCTCTTTCAGCTACATGAACTATTCTCTGGTACTCTCTTCTGCCCTGAAATTCTTTGTTCAGGAAGGAAGACAGCCTTCCAAGTAAGGTGTCTGTCTCTTCAGTGGTTAAAAAAAAATAAATGTTTGTAGATTCAGAACAATGAAGAATTTTTAATAAAATAAAAAATACAGAGAAAAGCTTTAGAGCTTGACAGGTAGGTTAATCAGGTAAAAGATTGCTGTCCCTTCCTGGGCCACTTATAAATCATCCCACAGACCACTAAAATCAGCCAAACCAGAATTCTCCAGCACATTTTAAAATTCTCATATCCTCGCATGTAAACAACATTAAGAAAAAAAATCACCGGTAACCCAAAAAGGCAGAGGAATATTTTGCTTGGGTCTTAAAGAGGCACATACTCCTGCAAATGTGGCAGAGGACAGGGTGAGAAAGCACCACATTTCTGCTCAAATGTATCACATGTGAATCTTCTCTTACTTGTGAGATTAGTAACATGACAGAAGAATTAATAGGAAGGCATAACTCTTCTTGTACTCTGTGTTACTGCATTTAGGAGTCAGAAAACCAACAGAATGTCGACTTTTGCCACAAACGGCTTTCAACTACTACCTCCAGTTTCTGTTTTCTAAGACAAACACCTCTCCACTCTTTAAAACCTCACATCATGATTTTTCTAGAGTTATGGCTTTTGCAAATGTGAGGCTTTACTATGGACATATTTTGAAAGCCTTGAGGCCAAATTCTAAGCAGGTGCTATCAGATGAAAGTGGTTAGTGACCTTCGCTGCATTGCCTGGCCCTCAAGATACTTTCAAACTTCATTGACCTAAGGACATTGGACATCTAGGCTACTCATATCTCAGTGGTCCTCCTGTAAAAGTGTGTTGAAAAGTACTGATGCCTTTCCTGGTCTTAAAAATCAAGAGGCGAACAAGGTTAGAAGGGGAAAAAGGGTATTACCTTGGTATTTATTGTAAGGATCCTTAGGTGCACCACGAACAGGTCAAATACACCTCTGTGCAGCCCACCATCACCCCCACAAAGTTCCCCTCTTCTAGATCTGGTCTTATATTCTAGGTCTTACTAATTAGCATAGCTATCAAATATTCCCCAATGAGAGGCTCAAATGAGCCCCCCTCCCAAGGAACCTTCCCCTGGATGGTTCTATCTTAGTTTACAAAATGTGTTCTGGAGAGGACCTTGGGGTCTGGGCACCCTGGCACCCTAACTACAAAGCCTCTAAAATGTTTAGTCTCTTAGCTTAACAAACAAGTCCAAGAATGTAGGCAAAAAAGCATCAAGAATACAGAAGTTGCAAAAAGGTATAACAGGGGTATAAAAGAAAAGACAAAATTCATCATGGCATCAGTACAATATAGAACTTTCTGGTTTAGGTCAATTTCTATTATAATTCTAACAAGTAAACAGGTAATATAGTTAAAAAGCAGGTGATGAAATGGTTACTAAAAAGTTGCTGTAAAGTATCTTAACTAGACACATCTCTGTAACTCTGTTTTTATATTTCTTTACATCCTTTGTAGATTAGTGTAAACACAATTAATTAATCATGAAAAGTAACTCCTACAGAGTAGAAGTAGGATTTTAGCTTCCAAAGCAACTTCCCTGCCAGACCTGAAAAATCTTATTCATTGTCAAGCAGTGTCACTCTTCTTAGCCAGCCTTTGATACCATGAGGTGCAGCAACCAAGAACTGCAGCAGTCTGCTTGTTTTTTGACATGGATACAGGATTGAAATATACTGGGCTATTTGCACCATCTGGTACATGCATTTCAGTTGAATGAAAGCAGATGAACTCCTGGGCACTTTGGTGATGAAACACCAGGAGAAAAAGAAACAAAACCCAAGAGATGGAAAAGTGTTACTGAGGAAAAGAAGCTGAATTGATCTCATTTCTGGACTACAGAAGGTCATCTTCTAGGTTTCCTCACACTTGACATGGGACTACATGTTTGACTCCTTGCATGTTTGGAGTGGGAGTGCGTTAGATTAAGCAGACTGTTCTAATGATCCTTTTTAGTTTTGAAATCTAGGGATCTATAAATATGTATATATCAATGTTGCTGTGACTATGATTTGCAGCTGTCAATCAGTTTGCTTTTTATGGCTGTAAATTTTCATTTCACTAGGGTTTTTTGTGTAGTCTTCTGAAAAGAATAAAAGTCTACTCCACATCTCCACATTTTAGACAGAAGAGTAATGCATGATTAACAGTATGCTGAGAGGTGTCACATTCACATTAACACTGATGTGTGAACCAGTGGTCAAATGGCAGATTACATGTCTGTCACAACACATCAGGGCAGTGTTCCAGTCTGCCAGCTTTACCCTGCCCAGCTTCTTCAAACAAAGAGTTCTTCTGAAAAATGTAGCACAAAAAAGGAATGTTGAGCCTTTGGGGGAAAAAGAAGTCTGTCTCACGGTCAAGCTTTTTGAAGTCTTAGTAACATCAAATGGCATCAGGGGTTACTCACAGTCACATAACCTTGCAGGTTCGTGGATTTCTATAGCACAAATGTTGCATATGTGGCCTTATCAAAGATTTTCTGCATGATAACTGTATTACTGAAAAAGTACTACGGCTGGCATATTTCGATTTGGAGAAAGGATGCCAATTCTATCAAGGCTAGAAAAACTCTGACCCAGTTCCAAGAGAAAAAGCAAGTTTTTGGAATATCATTTGAAGCAAGAAGTTCCAGTTCATTGAAAATGTCAAGAAAAGTGCCCTTCTCCTTTTGTCTTAAGGACAGAATTTTATTTTTTAAGTGGACAATTAACTAGCTGCTTGACTTCTTATATAGCAAATAGTCACACCTGGAACTGAAGAGACTTTTAGTGGGTAATGATGTCTGAAGCCAATACGTATAATGAAGCAGAACACATTTTTAATCCCTTAGGATGTTTACATATATTAAAAGCAAAATTTTAGACAATAATTTTGTTTGTGAAACTAAAAATACTATCTCAGGGTTTAAAAATGCTTTCCAGGGGGTTATGAATATCGTGCTCACTTGGACAGTGCCTGACTTCTTACATGCTTTAAGTCCCAAAAGATCTGCTGAATTTTCCTGAAAGTCACATTGCTGTTCCAGCAGTACTCTCACTGCAATGAAAGCACAAATTGGAAGATATAAAGGCTAACATGCTGAAAACACTTAAATAACATAAAAGTTAAGTTCTATTTTCAAGAACACCCAAGTTACATGGATCTCTCTTTACAACATAAAAACATGTCTGAAGAATATTATCTAAATATTATACTGATAAGTAGTTGGCATATGAGGAAGTATTTGGACTCAGCCCAAAATGAGTAGTTGAGTATTCTCTTGGCTCATCTCTTAAATGTTAATATGTGTTTACTATATATAATGGACTCAACAATAACCTCTGACAACATTTTAAACATTGACTTTATAAAAATCACTCCTGATTTACACAAAAACAAGAACTGGAAGATGGAATCTATGTAGAGATAGGATACGGAAACAGACACACACATGTATAAATATGTATATGCATTCTTCCATATGCTATGTATGCTATGCATAATCTCTGTACATAAGAATATAGAATACATATTATACATTTCATAAGTTATTGCATATTAATACACAGAAATATGCTATTTCTTATATGGAAAATTACTTGGATTTTTACACTGATTTTGTATGCATTTTTATGCATTTCCCTGTAAGTTATTACCAAATTCCATTCTTTGTATGATCAAACAGCTTTTACTAAAATTCTCCTCTCTGCTCCAAATTTAAAATATTGAAAATACCTGTATAGTTGCCAAGATCTATGAATTTATATAGTACACACACATTTTTTTAAAAACTAGTCTATTACAGTGATAAGAAGGATTTTTTCTAATTTTCCATTTTTTTAACTCTCTGCTTTTTTAGTGAAATGAAGTTCAACAACATTCAGATGAGCCACAATTCAGTTTGTCAGGCTTGGCTTCCTTTCATCTTTTTTTTTTTTTCTCCCTGACATTCTGAACCTGCTGCTACTGTCATAAGATGTAAAGTTTATTTCTGTACACATTTTGCTTCTCATTTCTGTTTGAATGGCTTCTATGTCTTGAGGGATAGAAATGTTATTTTCTGTGGCTTGAATTTAAACTTCTCAAGAATAACGTAGGTAGGGCATGTTACAAGCAAGAAGAGTACCTAAGAGGGTCTGAATTCCACCTTTACCTATTGTCTTTCTAATTCACTTAAAGTCCCACAAACAATTATTCTTAAACAAAGGTCTCACTGTATGCTACAGCACGATACATAAAAAGCAGCTAGAGTTGTGCAGCACAGCATGGTGTTATAAATGATACAGCTGTATAACATGTTCAGAAAGTAGATAAAATCTGTGCACAACAAAAATGATATCCAATGATATTCATTAATTTTATTCTTTTATTCAAAGACAGACAAACTCAATTAAATGTTTTTTAAGCTCTCATAAATCCACACCTAAGAAATGTAAAAGAAGTGTTAGAAAATTGTCTAATAGTATTCTGGTGAGAAGAAGAGATACCTGTATGAAAAAAATCTCCACTCCAATGGAAGAAGGTTTAAGAAGCACAATGAAAAAATATAAATGGTCTCAAAAGAAAGAAAATCAGAGCTGATACAATGGAGTTTCCTAACATGAAGAACTTTATCAACAATAGTAATGAAATAGTACTTACAAGTGGAATTTTCATATGAATTAATCATTGGTCAGCCCTGTTTCCTTTAAGTTTCATGCACATTCTCAATAATTTCTGAAGGAGAACAGTTTCTTGAACTATAGGACAAGATTCATGGAAAGAATTATGCTCTTAAAATCACAGTTAGGCATCCAAATAAAGCAACAATATTTTATTCTGTAACATTCAAAAAATCCTTACTGAACTGATGCCTGTAAGTGTCTAGAGCTGCTCAGCATCTACATTTTCTGCAAGTAATATTCCTGTAATGTCATTAGATACATGTTGAACAACCCACACTTTCAAAACACCATGAAAAGTATCAACTAACACTCTAAGCCCAGTGAATTCACAGATGAATTTCACAGCCCTGTGTCTGGGTCCTGAAAGTATTGCCTATACTTAGCTGTCAATTAGAGACTGAAGTGATTTAAATTATCCTTGTTAGAGGTTTGTTTTTGCTTCCGTAGTTCATTTCAAAAATTAGTTACACACATGTTATTATTATAATATAATGAGTCATCTGTTAATTATTTTTGACATCTATGATAATAAAAATATACCAGTTCAGTTCCAGTTATTAATAGATCCAGCCTATCTTTATGAAACTCAAATTGCCATGATTGTTTGACAAATTGGCACCAACTCACACTTTCATCTTTGAAATGGTGCAGGTATTTTTTGTATCTAAGTTCTGTGAAGATGTACACCCTATAAGTCTGTCTTTATATAACTGCAGATAATGAGGGTTTAACCCACCTTACTTTGAAGTCTTTCACCAAAATGCATGACTATCGCTACAAAACTATGACTACACACGCTATCAAAAATAATCTTCGACCGACCACATGCTGTGTAAGGGTACCAGTGAAATACTTCATAAACAGACAGAATGCAAACATGCACAAACACACTAACCACTAATGCCATAAACAACTTCAAGCACAGTACAAACAAAATGCATGCCAAGAAACCTGCTTGAAAATGTGTATTATAGAAAAATACACTTTCAATTTCTGAATGTTATTTGACTACTTATTACACAATAAACAAAACTATGCAAAGCCCATGATGGCCCTTGAATTAAACTTCTGCCAAGTTCCAGAGATTGTTTATTATTCATTGTTCCTGGATAGATATATGTTATGTATAATATTAGGGTACCTCTTCTTTTTCTCCATGCATGTCACCTAACAAAAATAGGCAAAATATACATGCTATATGCATATCACATTAAAAAACCCCAGTCGTTATTGGGGCAGAATTTGGATACTCAGCAAACATAACAATCTAAATCATGAAACTAATTTACACCTGATAAAAATCCACATACTTCACCACCACTTTGAATTTGTGGGTACATTCACTTCTAAAGAGAATTGAAATATGAGTTTTTTCCTTATTGGACTGATTACAGTGCAGTCATGTCAACACCTCCTAAAGCCTTACAATGGCATCACAAAGTACCCAATGTGGCAAGGGGCTGCCAAGCGAAACCCTTAGCCCACACTTGGCAGGCAGACCTGCTGCAGACAAATCTGAATTGGATTTACGTTAGTGAAAAAAAGAGAAGTTTGCTATTAAGTAGGAAATACAGAGAACTAAGTCAGAGCCCAGAACCTGTTCCTCAGGAGCTGGGTATCAGTTCAGTCTGTGTGCAGGAATTTAGTCTGAGGTTCTTCCCCTCCCATCTGTTCTGGGGGAGACTGTGAGTTAGGACCAATTTTACACCCAGATTTAAGACAGAAGTGACAAAAGATATAATTTAATGAAAATTACTCCCAGGTTCTTCCTATATATTTTTACTACTGATATGAAAAACAGCAAGTGTTGTGGCACGTGGTGCCGCATGTTTAGTGAATGGCCAGATACGTAACTACCAACTTTAGTCTTTTCCTTGCTGGAGCTCTGACTTTGATTTTTTCCTTCTCACACAGGTGTTTATGTTCACAAAGCCTGCATGAATATTGTGATCTCCAGTCCTTTGAAAAATTCACTTACATTTGACCAAAGGTTTACAGGAGAATGTGGCAGAGGAGGGAAGATAAAAAGATGGTCGGGTAGCATGTGTCTGGTTTCTTAGGGCTAAATCCACTCTTAAAATGCCTAGCCAAGCACTGAACATCCAGGCTGGAGTTCATTGAGAATCAGAAGTGAAGAGGGGACAGGGTAAATCACACAGAAGTGAACATTGGTTTGCAGGGCTAATCAACAGCTACAAAGAAATGCTGAGGTAAATCTTTCAGGGCATGTCTAAGCTGCCATTCCAATGCAAGAAGGTTTAAGAAGCACAATGAAAAAATGTAAATGGTCTCAAAGCAAGCTAGAATTAGAAAATTACTAAATTAAACCAAACAAGTTTTGCTGATGACTAAACAGATCACAGTGTGGGCACTGATTTATCAGTTCTGATGATTCATACTGAGGCAATTTAACCAGTTGTCCATCCAGGCAGAAGTCACTATCCCTGTGGCAGAGAGAGCATGTTCACTCCCCAGATGCTGCTGTTTACAACTAAGTGTAATAAAATAAATGCAATTAGTGGTCTTGCAAAGTAACACAGAATTTCACATGCCAGTTTGGTTAAAAGGTGACATCTCATCTCTTCATCCATACTGTTCAGCAAGAAGAATTATCCTCAGGACAGTTATCATTTAAATTCAACAAATACCATAAATCTTCATTACCTGATTGCACTGATTAAACTAATCAAATTCTAAATGAATTCATTTAAATGGGCATAACTTTTGCACAGCAGCTCAGTGCTCAGAAAAGAGCCACTTGTTAATTAATTTACTGTTCTTTATTTTTAAGACTTCTTTCATTTGAAACTGAATAAACACTAAGCAAAGACCTTTTCTGAATTTTCATTAAAAACTCATTTCATGCCAAAAACATGTTTCTGATTACTCCTCAGGATTAGGAAAGGCTTCAGGAGAAGGTGGCAAACCAAGCTATCGTTGATATTTTAAAATTTAGGGAAAAATACACACACAAAAATTTCATCTGCTGGGCATGTAAAGAAGTGGAAATTCCTAAGGTTTTTTTTAGAACTTTTCCTAAATCAAAATTAAGTAACAAGACGGTAGTTGTTTTTCTTTTCTTTACCCTTCAGATCTTGCCTATACACAGCTTTAAATGTTCTCCTCTATAATCTGTGCACTCATATCATCCATGTATGTTTTACCTGGTGACTGTCTGCCTCTAAAGGATGTTGATTAAGATGAACTCAGTCTGCCTGCCCATGCTCAGCAGAAGCAAGTATTTTTCAATTTTTCACTCTGACTAAAGATCAGCTTGGGACAACCAATAGCACTGCATTTTTTCAAACTAAAATCTGATAATTTGCTGCCTAGTACAAAGCAAAACACTATACTTTTGTAAGTTTAGAAAGGATTTTATCCTCTTTGTAGTAGAGTTCTGACACATGATTTTTGTGGTTTTTTTCTTCCTCAGACATAAGGAAGTTGCCAGAGATATGGTTATTACATTCTTTGGTTTTCTTGAGTGATTAGTTACTTGTCTGAATTTCTCTGTAGAAACAATCCTCTCTTGTTGCAGTGAAAAAACTTTGTTTTAAATTAAAAAAAAAAAAAAAGCTAAAGCTCTGGCTTTGACACGGGTGAGTATTATTTTCCTGAAATCACACTTGATTTGGAAAGTTTTGGCTACAGTGATGCAAATCCCTCGACACAACTTCAGACTTTAGGTCAGTAGGGAATATTCAAGTTCCTTCCTGATAACTGAGCATGACTCAGTGATTAAAGATGTCAGGTGACTTGACATCTCTGGAGGTTGGCTATGGAAAAGTCATGGTCAGAAGCCTTTAAACCCATACACCTGTCTGTGTGTTTATTAATGTCATCAGTAGTGGCAAATGTAGTATATAGTTTAATAAAATAGAGCATTATTTTTTTAAACTGGATTTATAAAGTCCAAATGTTTACTTAGAAATTAAACATTTTGGTACTGGGGCCTCTAGGATATGTTGGCAGTGGAAAAACTAACCTACACCAGATGGCAGAGGTTAAAGAAATACTATAAAATATGGCTTCTATTCATACGGTTCTCAGACAAACAGAACCCCAAGCAGAAAAAAACTGTGAAAGTGGAAAACCTTTTCATTTGCTTACATTTCTCTTTGCTACTCAGCAAACCTGAGAGGTATTGTATCATCACGTATCAAGAAAGTAATATGCCAGATTGTTGTAACAGGTGGAATATGTTTGTTTGTAACACGTTGAATCTGAAATAAAGAAAGGACCAAAGTTACTAAAGGTTTTTATAAAAACATTTACAAAATGTAAGTACCTCGGTTTTGTACCTTGAAAGCTTACTGCCTAAGTCACAATTTGAGACAATAGCTGCATTTTGCACACAAAATATAAAAATTATACTCTCAGATTTTCACAGGTTCGGGTTATTTGGCTAGGTGAACATATAAGCTACGGAGATAATTCTGCATTAGCATTTTTAATTAAGCATTTCCCAAGAGAGAGCTTTTTTATCTATACTTCATTCTATTTTATGTAAACTATATAATCTCTAAACTTCACCCTTATTTCTTTGTTTATAAAGCTTCTTAAAACCACAACTGTTTTGTATTTTCAATGTATTTACATAGCATTTCATGACTGTATTACATTTATAAAATAAATCAACTCTTATAATTGAAATACTTCTTGTACAATTTTTGTCAGTTCAAAAAATCCACTGTGAACCCAAATCTGTAAAGCAAAATGTGCGATATAACCCATTTTCTTATTACATATGTAGTCATATGATGTTTTAAAAAAAAAGAGAGGAAAAAAAAATGATGTGAACTTGGGCACAATGGACCATGCTGTCAAAAATATTCAGTTGTCAAAAATGCAGATGGCATAAAAACACAGAAACAGATCAGTTATTGGAGGGGGGGGGGCTTTAATAGGAACTATTGCGTGGATTTTTAAAATTGATTATGTGCCTAAATATGTGGGTGGGTATCCAGTAAGGTCTTTAAGGATATCTAAATATTTCTTTAAAAAAAAAAAAATTACGTGAATAGTTAGGTAATTAATACCTTGAGAGACATTGTCCAATGTTCAAGATAGAAATAAATGTTCTCCCATATAAACAGTGGTCAAAAAAGAAAACAGCAAGATGTCTGAGGAGGGAAAAGCTCCCTGATAATTTGTCCTTTTCCCTTAAAAAAAAATTAAAAAAAAAAAAACTAAAATAAAGCAAAGGCAAATGGAAAGCTCTGCACAATGAAAACAACTACTGAGCAGTTCTTGAGAACATTCAGAAAAGATTTCATGCATTTGCACTGTCTGAGCTACAAGCCATTACTAATGAAACAGCACTACTAAGGGCATTCAAAAGGACGATTATGGTCTGTAACAAACTACCTGGCCAATCTCAAAGAGTTCAGCTGGAGGCAGGCTCTGCCTTTTTCTTCCTGAGCAGTTCCCCTGAGAAAGAGAAATCTTGAAATACAGAACGTGCTTACAACTACTGTGACTGTTCCCTCCTTCTGCCCACCCTATTTTTGCCCCTTTTGCCTGTAAGACTAGTGGCATTTTGGTGTGAATACAAAGCCTCCTTGCGATGGATATAGAGTCAAGTGTTCATAATAAACTCATCTCTTATTGCTAGGCAACACTGAGCAATGTGAATTTGTCACTTCTGTTTGGTGCAACTTTCAATTTCACCTCCAACTGTAACAATATAGCCTGCTATATTTTAGATGCCACTGTGGTTGGATGCCATCCCAGGAAAGATGTGAACTACTACTGACAGGGAGTGAATGACTGGCAATGGGCATAAGCAGTTTTTTGATTCTTAAGCCTTGACATATAATTAATTGCTAGATTTATTCTTCTAAGAAATTCATACTTCATGATTCCTATTTACTGGCTGCCTTTTAGAAAAGGCAAATGGAACAAACTTCCAGCAAGGGAAAGTTTTGTTTGCCTATTTAGCTTTTTTTCATGTGGTATTTGTTCTGTTCATATTTTTCTGCTTTGACTGACTTTTTGAGGGGATGCTATACGCAAAATTTAAATCTTAAGTACCCTCAATCAAGCAAGTATCATTATTTCTAAGGCAGATCAAATTATTTGTTTGAATCAATACATTCCTTACTGCTGAATACCTCTTGCATCTAACACCACCCATTGTTGAGGAGCTCAGATTATTGTAGAATGAATTCTGTAGTCACAATTTTTTCAATCTGAAACCAAACTCCCCATCTAATATAAAATAAGATTAATGTTATTTCATGCTATTTAGGCTTCTTTTTATTTTTCATTACAGGACTGATAATTTTGTTTTTAAAACCTTGGCATGATTGTCTGATTTGGCTATGAGGTCTCAGCTCTTTGATCTTTAAAGAATTAGGTGTGTTTGAAGGGTAAAAAAAGGGAAAACTGAAAACTGATACTGCTTCACCACTTTTGTCTAAGACATAGCTAGAAAAAGGGACAAATTTATACTTCAAAGAAAATACATGTCTTCTAAAAATCATCAGCAGTCATTTCTCTAAATGTTTAGAAACATTTCACAACTACATTAACTACAGAAATATGCCAAACAACTGAGAATCTTAGTAATATTTGAGTCTTTGCGTATTTTCACTGACTCACTGAAAACAAAAGGAGTTTCTGTAACTGTATGAATGAACCATGGCATGTGCATGTTCTTTTAAGAAAGGCCAAGGGTGCAGTTCTATTTTCTTAGCTCTGCTTTCATATTTATGTGTCTCATTTCCAGCTCATTGCTGATGCCTTAGTTGCACTATCCATCAACACTTTTATCCTCCTTGTTCCTCAAAAAGAACATAAAATCCTTTTTTATGTCGTGGTAATATTATTGCAAATAAAAGCAAATACCAAAATCTTTATTAGTCTGCCAAAATAATAAACTATTTAATAAAAGCATGCTGTAAAAATAAGGTCATTTGCATCACTCAAGTTTCTTGCAGAAAATACAGAGAATTATTGGTCAAAAAGTACAAACTGACAGCAATTATTTCTGCTGTTGATCCATGCTGCCTGAAAATGGGTTAAAAAATGCACTGAGGTTTCACAAGTTTTCTATCTTTAAATGTTTTCTTTTAATGCTGTAGTATACATAAGTGCCCAGGAGAATCAAATTTTTCAAAGCTGTTTTTTACCAATCTTATCCATAATGGAAGAAGGAGAGACTGGATATACCCTATTAGAAATCTTTAATGCAAAGCTTATAGTAACCTTCTGACTTCCATACTGCCAGAAGATTTATCATCCAAATATTTACCTTTTTATACTCCTTATTAATTGTGTTTGGTTAGGATTTGTGTCAGCTTTAGCTATATGATTTTCTTCCACCTTTTTCTTTTGCTACCTTTGCAGAAGAGAGATCAATGAAAAGCTTCTATTTAAGAAGTTTGTTAAATGTTTTAAGTCCCTCATGCTGTTAAAATCATGTATCTAATGTCTGATCCTTTTTTCCTGTACTACAAACCTCACCATTATTTTCTCACTGCAGTTTTTCTCCCCATCTGGCAGTTTTGCAAATATGTTATTTGATAGAGCAGAAAAATCAGTTGCCGTGGTGAGATTTAAATACTGCTTGTGATGTCCCTGAATACTTCACCAGAAGAACCTGCATATTAACACTGAAAATAAGCAAAATTAAGCTAATCTTATATATTTATATCATTAAAAATTATCTCATTCATTGCACATAAAGTATTTCCTTTAATTACCATGATCTAAATGATAAGAATTATTTTTAGAGCAACTGGGTTAAAAGGTTTATGAAAAGAATCTTTAAAATACTTATTACAATGATGTTTTGTAACTTACTCAGTTGTAAACTCTCATAACTCTCAAAATACTCTGCAAAGCATAGCTATGTCACTTTACATATAGAGAAAATGAAACAAAGAGCAGCTGAAGTAGCAGGAACGATCAAGCAATGATCAACAAGTTATTGACCAGAGAATAAAATTTCAAGATTCAGATCACTGGTGCTGTCTCAGTATTTTTGGGCTCTACTGCCTCTGCTTCTTAAGTGCAATAGAGATGCTCCACTTCTTTAGAGGATTAGACCTGTACAGAGATGAAATATTTTAAAAATACATTATATATATTGAAATGAGTACTTCATGGAACCCTGTTAGTATATTCAATCATGCTTTAAACCATAAAGCAGCCAGGAGTTATTCTCCTTGCTTCACAGACTGCAGACAGCTGAAAGCTGAATTAACTCTTCCATGAAATAATGTTTAAAATGTCACATGATACGGGCAGGGTAGGTAAAAGAATGCATGTTAGGAACAGCACTTTTTTTTTTTAATTCTGAAGGTGTGGAAGTCTAGTATTTGCATCTATTTGTATGTTCAGTCAAGGTTAATTTTTGTCTTGCAAACACCTGAGCTGGGTTACACACCCAGTAAAGTCATTCATATGTAGCTAAATCAGTCATTTCCAAAGTTTACTTGTTTGGATATTGCACACAGTAACAGCAGTTGCTGAACTAACAGCTCTCAGATATTTGCACGACTGTGTACTTCAGGAGGATGGTTTTCAAGTCTTATGACAACCATACAATTGAAACACAGAAAATGTATAAGAGCTTCAGTAAGCAGTGTTATAGTTTAAATTAAAAGCACTTACATTGTATGTGCTTGGTATTTATTGGGCTTACTATGCTATGTGTACGTCATTAAGACAGATGGGATTTTAAAGACTTAGATAATTGTATGAATGTTAATTAGAGCTTTGTCTATTCAGGCTAAGAGATGCAATAAAGATATCACCAAATCACATTTTTTAGAATATTTTATCTCGTATTACCTGTAAAACTCAGCAGATGTGCAGACGTCTTTTAAGGATCATTTCTGAGTTGTGTTCTTACATATAAGAGAATTAAGTAAATTGTCAACAGTGAAACAAACCAGTGGAAGATCCCTGTAGACAAAAATTTGTGACTTGAAAAGACCATAGATTATTAAAATTCCCTTCAAAATTTTTTTAAAAAACGCACAAGCCCACCAATCAAAAAACCCAAACCCAAATAAACAGCCCAAACCAGGCAATGGCACCTAGCAAATTGAAACCCATGTTCACACAGCAAAAACCAGGGATAGTCCCCTGGGTTAGTGACATAGTTGATTATGGACAGAGAGTCTGTGAAGTGATCCAGTAGTTCACAAAACTGCCTTTCAATCTCTGCAGATGGATGGTAAACTTTTGCTTGAATCAGCTCTTATTCCTAAAGTTGTAATGATTTTTTTAACATTACTGCAAGTAGTACAATGACTACAAAGCTGTTTGGTTTTGAAAATCATAATGCTTATATGAAGACCAGAGAGCAGGTGTCCTGGTTTTTGTCTTTGTGCAATTTCTCAGGCGTTATAGAACCATGGAAAAACTAGAAGAGAGATTTTTGTTCTAAACCAGATCTTATCAAGATAGTAATCAGAAGTACCTTTCAGACTCTTGAAAAGTATTTCTTTGCTTCAAAGATTAAACAACATCAAAGAAAGCATACAGACAAAAAAGTGTTGGAAAGGAAGTAACATGCCCTTATTTTTAGCACTTGCCCACTTGTCACTCTTAAACTCTCATCTGCCTTTCAAATGTAGTGTAATCTAATTTTTATGCATACTGTATGCTCATACAGACAATTTCCTCATTTCAGAGTATGTTGAGTTTGGTAAAGGCTTTTGTACTTTTCCTTAACCTGTTTCAGAAATAGCACTGTCACCATTTGTCTCAGTAACATACAGGATGATGAAAATTGACATATTTCTATATAGAAGTGAAAAGAATATTAGTTTTATCAAAGACTAGCTCCTCTCTTCCCCTCCAGTTAGATTTGAATTTGGTCACTTCAGGGCTTACTGTGTAGGATGATTTTAAGCAATGGTTGCTGTGGTTGCAGGCCCTATCACCTAATAATTGACCATGACAGGAATTATATGTCCGAAGCCAAGGGGTAGAGTGAATAGCATATGTCAGGGTCAATTATAAGGTGGAAGACCCTGCAACAAAAAAGACTGCACTGATTAGAGCATGATGTTGACATGGGAGCTGAAGCTTCAATGTTATTTCAAAGGGCACTGTCACAGCCACCCTTCCTACAGGACTCAAAATCAGACGCAGAGTATGTCAATTGGCTTATACTACGCATGATGTCATACAGTTCAATGGGACATTGGAAGGTAACACTGATTTGTTGCTTTTTTTCAGCAATAAAATGCTTTCTCTGTATCACTCAAAATCAAGCTTACTACACTTTGCTAATTAGGTCAAAACAGCTCCATACTTACTAGATTAATTCTCTCTTGAAAAATCTAACTGAGATGAAGAGTATTAAATGTGACACATTAAAATCTGTTTTAAATGGTAAAGTTATTAATGTTATTTTTGCCAGCAAAATTGAACAGACTAGGAACAGTGGAATGAAAAGAAAATAGTCCTTTTTATTACTTACAGCTCTGTTATAAATATTTTATGGTACAGGAAGATTTTTGCAATGAAACAAATGGGCCAAAAAACTTTCTGTTTGCTTATTCCCCTGAAACTTCACCAGCTTTAACCTACTCAAATGTTTTAATCAATGATGAACTGCAGAACCATTTAGTAAGTGAGGAATGATCTCAAATTATATACCACTACAATAAGAGACTATAGTTCCTTCTTGTATTTTCATTGCAACAGTTCAATTTTCTGAGTCTTTTCACTGAAAGCTGTTTCTCTAAATTTCTTTGTGTCTGTAAAAATATCCAGGCCATTTCTGCCTACAAGATCCCAGTGGTTTAGCTCATGATGATGTAGAAGATACTGTAGCTTAACCTCATTAACTATAGCTAATTTCTCTCTGTTCTCATGGATTATTATCCATGACCACATTTTTTCTGGGTCTTTTTCAGCCAATAGATGGCTAACTCCCAATAAAATAAAGCCTATAGTTTTAGATTCAAATTTGTTGGATGATGAACACATTTTCAGGATTATTGAGCCTAGTCTCTTTCTTCCTCTCTAGAATGGTTAATAGGAGATCACAGTCTCTAACATGCAGAAACTCTCCAAAATTTGTCTTCAGTCCTCATTGGCACTTAATACAGCTTCACAGGAAATATCTCATGTTAGATTACAGGGACTTGGGTTTGAATCTTGTACATACACTTCGTTACAATGAACTTATCTTTGATTTACATTTTTTTTCAATGTATCATTAAATTAGCTCGCACATTTGTCCTGTATTTAAAATTTACACCAAAATTAAAATCTTTATTTCTAAAACCCCCCTTTTTTTTAATAAGTGAAAAAAAGTGAGGAGAATATGAAAGTGCTTAAACCTGTAAATGTAATATCCCCACTTAACTTTTTAATTTTAATCAAAATAGATATATGTAGAACAGAAGCTCCTTTATTACTACAGGCTTTCTGGTGACCTGGAGGTGATCAGACATATTTTTTTTTCTTGAAAGTATTTAAAGGCTTCACATGGAGAAAAATACATTTAAATCCCATGGATTAAGCTGAACGGAAAAAAGGCAAATTAATGATTTGGCAGTCACACTCAACAGTTTCTCTTGGTGGTAATTAATGTTAGTGCTTTTACTAATAGAGTAAAAATTTTGAACACTGGAAACTCATCTAGTCAAGTGAAAAAACTGTTCATCTGTCAGTGAATATTAATTTTTCTTGCAACTAGTGCCTGATGGAAACACTGGTCATTTTGTTTTGCATGACCTTATAAGGTTAATGTTATACTTTTGACTCTGAAGAATGGTAGGTCGGCCAACAAAGTTCACCAAAAGCTTAGAAAAACTGACATCATATAAGGACAATTACTATTAGTCAAGACCTGTACAATGCTACCTTAGGCTAAATTCTGGTCTGAGAGTACCAAAAAGTTCTATACGAAGGACAAAATAAAGTAGCTGAATTTCATAGTTCTGCAGAAAGAATTCAAATCACCTATGAAAATGACAAGTCTTGTCTTACCAGAACTAAGAACGATAGGATTAGCTGTATATATTTAGTAGTGTTTTTATGGAGCACTTAAGAGCAAGGAGACCATAGGCTAAGTAAGTCATTCTTCACATACAGCGCTGATCACCAGAGCCATGTCTGTGTGAATGGCTGGAGATCAACCTTAAGTCAACGTATGGGTATTTTGGTCTAAAAAGAGATGACCAGTGTGAGAAGGTGCACAAGCTAATCTTAACAGCTTGTTTCATTTAGGGCATCATGCACTGTTAACATGGTTATATGGCATTCAGAGCAATACACTTCATATCTGTTGAGCTGTAGAAATGTAGATAGTAGGACCTGGAGTCCTTGTACATCTGAATGGGGAGAGATGCTGCCTAAGAGATTTCTTTTATTCAGATTTTAGTAGTATGTCAATTCATCTCATGCTGCCAAACTAGAATTTTTTTCTCAAAATATAATGCAAGTTTATCTCATGGAGAAATTGAAAATATCCTGTTCACTGCGAAGTAAGTGAAAATTCAGGGAAGCTGTCAACAACAGGCAGCTAAGGGAACTCTGCTGCCAGTTTCTTAGTTAAAAGTCCGACATATTCTCCTGTAAAATCTCAAACCATTTTTCTGTATTACATAGGCAGCTTTGGGTATTAAGAGCAGCAAAAATTCTGCCACCAGTTAATTGAGGAAAACACCTCTGACTATAGCAGAGTCAGAGCAGGACACCGTAATAAGGGGCAATAGTGGCATACTGCCAGTTACATCCCTAAAAACTCCAACATTCCCATTCTGAACCTGGTAAGCAAAGGAGACAATTTTCAAAATCTTTGTTTCAAAATGGAAATATTCTTCTAACGTTATATCTGCTTTATATATGCAGTATTCAGTTACTTACTGGTGATTATAATAGGAAATCTTTTAATTAAGAACTTCATTAGTTCACCTTTAACTGCCAATCACCAGATAATTGGCCCTTTGCTAAGAGGCACTGCAGCTCAGGTATGCTAAAATGTCTGTTTCTCAGAATAACTTACTGAAAGTAAGTTATTTTTGGAACTCATTTATAAGAGAACTTAATTAACTATTCCAGATCATTAGGGATACTGCATTGCTTTTTTCAATCCACTGACAGGTTCCTCCAGTTATACTAATTCATTATCATTATTTTCAACTTTCTAGGCAGAAAAGGGTGAAAAAGAAACACTGAGCTACTGCAGGCCTTCTGTACAAACTAGCCAGTACTCCCCCAAGATGAAAGGCAGCTTTGGTGGATTTTACTGTTTGAGCTGCTGTGGCAGTACAGCAGAATGTCTTGGGGCAAGCAGCTTGAGAGATGGTCTTTTGTCCACTGTCATACAGCAGAACTTTTTAAGAGCACTCACACTACACCAGAGCTATTCCATTAGGTGAATGAGAGCCGAAAGATTTTCTCATAAAATATATTTCACATAATTTGATAACAGCATCCTTTTGGGTAAAATGCAAATTTGTTTTGAAACACCACTTTATTAATTCAATTTTGATATACTTAGCATATTCTGAGACCCAAACGCCACTTTTTTATTTGTGCAAATAGCTATTGATCTCTTCATCAAATGGATGCAAAAATTCCAGTTGCACTAGTAAATGAAGCAGACCTTGGTCCTACAGTATTCTATTTAACTTGAAACAAGTCTGACTTGTAAGTGGAAATTTGGGGTTTTTTTTGTAAGCTGCAAACCAGAATGCAATAGAACCATCTGTCCAAAACCCAGCTACATTGTATCAACAATAGATTAATAATAACAGACCTTTTCAAAAATGCAGGACTTCAGAATTACTCTTTTTCCAAATCTTCTAGCAATGCTACTTAGAAACGATCTTTACAAGTCTTTGAATATTTGTTCTAAAGCTGTTTAATTACAGCTACAGATTATATAGCCTCTCCATTTCACAAAGCAGTACAATCATTTATGTACGTGATTTTTACTTCCCATGTATCATTTCTAAGTATTGAAAATAAGCATCTTTTAAGTGTTTACAACTACCTGAATTATTGTTTTTTGTGATTACAAGAAAATAAACATATATCATTCAAACCCAGAAAATATAGAGGTGATGTACCACAAAATTACCTTCCTCTTTTTTTTATTTTCTGGGCAATAAACCAAATAACTTTGTAGTGCCTTTTTTTACAGTTTCTCGGAGGTCTGGTTATTTTCTACTAGTTCATGTACTATGCAGTATTGGTTCATTCATTTTAATAATCTCTGCTAAAATCTCTCTTCTAGCTCAAAATAGGTCTCCATTACCCTTCTGAGCTAAAAAGAGAAGTCTCAACCCCTAAAAAAAATCCTGCAGTTTCATCAGAATTTCACATCTAAGACACTCTTTTAGATCACCTAGGATGCTTTGAAGAAGTGAAAAAGCTTTCAAAGATTTATTCATTATGTCATCATCAATAAACTAGTAGGAAACTCAAGTGCCCTGTAAGCAATTCCAAGGCAAGTCAAATATTGTCTCATGATGCTGGTCTGTGATGGTCTAAGCATGAACTGAAGATTTTTTAAGCATGAACTGAAGATTCTTTT
Organism: Monarcha castaneiventris obscurior; assembly: GCA_026261815.1. NCBI lineage: Eukaryota > Metazoa > Chordata > Aves > Passeriformes > Monarchidae > Monarcha > Monarcha castaneiventris. The sequence goes on along the minus strand of JAMPIT010000894.1, from coordinate 30,120,280 downwards.
TTTTTTAATGTGTGTTTTTTGCAGTTACTCTCATGCAGAAAAATCTTTATGTTTACTACCTCTTCACAACTACATAGCAAATAAGTTTTATATCAATTGTCATTTCTTAACTTTTCAAAAGTGTCTTTAGGAAGGCATCATCATCTTCATATCTGCCCATAATTATCTACTCCTATTTTACAGTGATTTACTGTATAAATCATGTGCTGACTAAAATCATCTTAAAAAAAAGTGGTTTTTCAAGCTGTTTCATGAGCTGTATATAAAAAACTTATATACTTGTCTCACTACACATTTATTTTGGTACATTTATCACTTTAACAAAATGCTTTTATTAGAATATTTTCTTCCGTCTTATCTTTTCCTGGGAACTTCATGCTCAACAACCTCTGTGCAAGGAACTAATATAAAGCCTGAATGACACTGATTGTTGTACAGTATTGTATAACATCATGTTACAGGGGACTGGTAAGTTAGCACTCACAGTGCATAAAGCGTTTATCCCAGGACTGAGGAACAGAGCCTTTTGTGGTATCTGCAGCGTTTGCTGCTACTAAATCTAACAAGAACCATGAGCGGGCAGCTGTGGTCACTGCAGGTGGCAGTCGGGCACCGCAGCGAGCGGGCAGCCCCGAGGCTCCCCCTGAGGCACTGCGCTGGCACCGCTGACCCTGCACCAGGGGCTCCAGCCAGGCTGCGCAAACAACTGCGCTCCAGTGGCTCCTTGTCCCATTTCAGTCTCCCAAGCCCTTGAAAGCAAAGCCTGGAGAGTGGCGGGCCCTTAGACCGATGCTCAAAACCCTGCCACAATACCACCAGCAATGTCTTTATCTGGTGGTACAGGACTCCTAAAATTAGTCTAGCAATGAAGTTTATTCCGCGGAACTAACCTACACGTTTCTTCCATGACATGGGGGAAATAAACCTGTGTGTAAGGTGTCAAAACACTGGACACGTGGGTAAGCTTTTGACTCAGCCTGCAAACCTACAGGGGTGTCATGTCATGGCGGGACTGCTCAGAACAATGGCCCAAAACAGGGATGACATGACGAGATCAGATTTTCGGTCTGCAGCAGCTGAACCCGAGGGTGCCGATGAACATTTCGTGCTCGCCTGCGAGCAGAGGGCCCTTCGGCAAGGCAGCCAGGTCAGCTCGGCTGCTCCTCCCTCCTCGCTGCCGCGATCACTGGCCCGCAGCGACTTCCGAAGCCCCGCGGCACCTCCTGCCCCGACTGCGGGCCGTGCCGGCCTCCCTGCCCCGGGCCCTGGTGGAGTTGCGACTACGCCCCGCGGTCCCCCGGGCGGGCACCCCATGGGGAGGGGGCGGCCGCTCTCGGCCAGCCCCGTTCCTTAGGCAGCAGTCGCTGAGAGCAGGTCCGGGGCTCTTCGCTGAAGGCCAGATGGCAACAGCCAAACAAGGGGAAGCGGCAGGAGCGCCGGGCGATGCCCTCAATCGGCCGGCCCTCCATAGGCGCCCGGCGCTCTGCCTCCGCGGCCGCACGCTTCTCCCGCCCGCCCCCGGGTCGCGCCCGGGCTCCGCCGACCCGGCCGAGGCGCAGCATCGCGGCGGCGGCAGCGCACCTCTCCGGGCACCGGGGCCGGCGGCTCGCCGAGCCTCGGTCTGCGCAGGCAGTCCGCCGGCCTGCCCCGGGAGGAGGGCCCGCCGAGGGGAGGCGGCCAAGCGGTAGCGGTAGCAACGGAGGAGCCAGCGGCGTGCGCAGCCCAGCGTGGCAGCGGCGACCGGGCTCCTTCCCCGCTGCGCTCGCCGGCTGTCGCCCACTTCCCTGTCAGTGTTACCGCCCCCGGCCTGCGAGCAACATGAGAGTAGTGGCTTTGATCAGGTAACGCGCTGATGGAGCGCCTATGTGAGGGGCGTCTCGCAGGCGGAGAGAGGGCGCGGGGAGAAGCCCTGCCCGCCCGCGGGTCGCGCTCCACCCAGCGCCGCCCGGGAGACCCGCCCGGCCCTTTCCGCCCATGCGTTTCCTGCTGCCCCCCTTCCCCTGCCCTGCCGAGTGTTTCCCAGCCGGCTCTCGGTTCTGCCCGCGGTCCCTGGACTGGCCGTCTCCCAGTGCTGCGGCGGGGCGGTCCCTGCCTGCGAGCAGGGTGAGGCTGGGGCAGTTTCCCTTCTGGTTGTCCCGCGGTCCCGAAGAGTTTAAGAACAACCGGCTCTTTTTAAACGGAACAACGGTGTCTTTTTAAAATGAAATAAAAAAGCCCCAAACACAACCAACCAACTTCCCCCCCAAAACAACACGTACGGTTATTTCCCCCAGTCGCTTGCTCTCCGTTATCCCGGGCTCTCGGGTTTGTCTGCAGCGCGGCGAGAGCCGGAGCCGCCGGGGGCGCCGAGCGTGGGCCGCTTTAAAAAAGGGGTTCTGCTCATTTGCAGTTCAATATCCAAGTGCTTTTGCTTTCCAAGTATCTTAAGCTCTTTCAGGACAAAATTTCTGAACTCTTAAGGGCAGATTTTTGTAGTATTTTTTTTTTTTTTTTTGCGAGAGATTTAATTTTACCAGTTTTAAAATTATGAAACTAGCTCGTTTAAATAGTTGGAGCTGGACACAGCCCTGCCTGTCAGAGGTTTCTCTTTGCCATCCTCCCCCCCACGCCCCACCCCACGCCCCAATGTCCTTTTGTAAGTTACTTGGTCAGTTTCTGCAGTTCTTGTAAATTTTTTGGGGGATTTTTTTTGTTTTGTTTTGGGTTTTTTTTGTTTTAAGAAACGTTAACATTTTCTAGTAAGGACAGACATGTATTTTTCTTGAAGAAACAATAGTTAATTAAAAAAGAGCAAGCTAGGAAACCTCTAAATGGAAAATAATTGTTCATATGTGAGCTGTGTATTTTCATTTTTGGGTGCAGTAGCTATTTACCTGAGCCTAAATATTTAATGCATTAAATTCTTTCAGGGAATGTCCAATATCAGACCTTACTGAAATTGGAGTTTGGCCACTTTTTATGTATAAGACTTTGTCTTTCAGGTTTATTTACTTTGATATTCTCTAAGCAGAAGAATGTGTTAAAAGGCAGGATGGAATAAAATCCTATAAACAGGTTTCTAACACAATTGCTATTTTAATGGTCTATTTTACAAGGATGGATTTAGTTTCAGTAATAGTTTTAAGAAGAGTTTTAAAGAGACATCAAAGTGTCTGAAGTCTTTGTAACAGATCTAGCCAAAGATCAGAGGGGAAAAAAAGTATTTGAAAAGTGCTTCTTACTTTTGCAAAGGTCAGGATTATGTATGAAACTACTTTAACCTGTTTTTTTTTTTTTTTTTTTCCTTTTAGAATGTTGGCCACACTAAAAGTTGATAGTCTTGTTTTAAGGTGGTATTTATGGGGTAAACCCTGCATTGTGTTTTGTCCTAAATCATAGACATATTAAAGCCAGTCTTCAACCTGAAATATGATGTTTTTCAACTCTTTAAAATTCTTCTAGAATTTTTTTCACTGTAAGTAGCTGTAGTTGTCTATAGAAAGGAATTTTGTCTCATAAGTCTTTGATAGGTTCATATCTTCATGATTATCCTGGTTTTTTTTCTTCTGGTATTTTGTCTGTAAGCCTGCTGTTAACATACTTGCAGCAGTGTCAAAAAGAACCCCAACTGGCCTCACTTTGGAGCTGTCTACAAAAAGACCTTGTGATTCTTTTTTTTATGTTGAGAATTGAGAAGGGTCCCCAGGCTATCTCAGTACTTGCCTTCATCTGTCTTCTGTGCACTGTGCTGAGTTCACCTTCCTTCCATAACATGGGCTGCCTGGTTTCATTGGCCTTAACCATATTGTGTTTTACAGTTAGTTTGGAAGGTCTTGTAGGCAGGCACCATTTTGTTTGTTTCTTGATACTGTTGGTTTTTAGGGCTATGGGAAATAATACCGAGAATAAATAACAGTACAGTAGTATGTGATCCAGTAAGCACGAATTTCCACCTACTAACTGGTGGTCCAATGTAGGCAATATGGACATAATTGCATCTTAAAATGTCTTTATGTATATATATATACACATAAATTAATTGAAAATATTTATTCCTGACATTTTAATTTTTTATTTCAATTTTTTAGAATATTGAAATGCTGGGAGCAGCATAGGCAATTATCTATTGTCATACAATTATTTTTCTGAAGTGCTGTTTGTAGTTGAAATCAGAACTAGTGGGAGACTTTTTATTTTTTAGCATAAAGTCACTCAGAAATAAAAGTCTTTGTCTCATGACTCTGTTAAGCCTGAAAGTTCACATTGTGAAGTGAATAGATTTTCAAGCTAACAAGAATGGTATCCAAAATTACTGAATGTATGATTTTTAAATTTTTTTTGTGTGTCTGTGTTATAGGTTAGAAGAAAGTTGCAGGTATGCATGAGAAGAATGTTAGGTAGAGATGAAGCCTCAAAGTAGGAATCTATCATAATTATAGTTACTTTTTTTTTAGCACTGAAACAGAAGCAACTGCTTTACAAAAATCTGTTAAGTAATAAAGGATGCCATGTTATTTACACTATTTCTACTTTAGGTTTGAATTATACGGCAAATTAAAGACAGCATTCAGACTTTTAGCATGGATAAAAGCAGAAATTAAGGGGAATAGCTAAAGGGTAACATTCCTGTAAGGCACTTTCAAGCTCTTGCATAGAGGGCTAGATAAAAGGGGAGCTTAATATTGGAAATTCAGAAGAAGTTTGTTTCAAAATCATAGAATCATTTAGATTGGAAAAGATCTCCAAGATTATCGAGTGCAACATTTGAGTGATCACCACTTGTCAATTAGACCATAGCACCAAGACCCATGTCCAGTCAGTCATTTCTTGCACATCTCCAGGGGTGGTAACTGCACCACCTTATAAATTTAACTAAAAGGTTGTGGGGGTTATAGGGCGGTCGGAGGTGGCTGCTGTGTTCCCCAAAGTGCCACGTGAGAGAAGCACCCCGGGTACAGCCTGAGCTGTGGCAGCCCCTCGTTTGCCCTGCGCAGCTGGAAGCGCTGGTGGTACAAGCCCACACCTTAAGCTGGATAGCTCAATACTCCCAGAAACAAGGAGTCAAAGGAGGGCTCAAGCGGCGCCCAGGAATTCCGCGGGGCAGGTTTATTTCACCCACAGGCACCGACAGGCGAAGAGTGCTGCACGTGGCCGGACGGCGGCTTTTACAGAGTGCTCCGAGGGCACAGGGGCAGCACAGAACCAGGGCCGAGGAACGGAGCCAATGGACAGAGGGAAGGGGCAGGGAGAGGGCCAGGGCAGGAAGCAGCCACACAGGCTGCTGGGAGAGGTGGTTTTACATTCACAGGGTCTGGGGGTAAGGTTACATTTCAACTGCAAAGGCTTGTGGGAGAGGCTTTTCCTTTCGAGGTCAGAAGATACATTGTCAAAAGCCTAGGTTTTTCCGCCAGCCGGTCTCAGCCCTTCTCCCTGGCTCACCAGCTGTCCCAATGACGCCAACACCACCCCCCTGGGCAGCCCATTCAAATGCTTGATAACCCTTCCCGTGAAGAAATTCTTCCTGATGTCCGTCTTCAACGTCCCCTGGTGCAGCTTGAGGCCATTTCTTCTTTTCTTTCACTTGTTTTCCAGGGAGAAGCGGCCAACCCCCACCTTGCTACAGCCGCCTTTCAAGTAGAAACAGTAACAGTGTGATCACACGGAACACAACGATCTATTGTAGCAAGGACTGCTTGTACTATCTGCTCTCCTGTGCACGTCTCAGTGATTCTAAAACGAAATGCAGTTTTACAGAGCCTGTATAGACCTCTGTTGCAGTTCCTGCCCTGGTTTTTGTGCCTTAGCATTTAAAGAAGCTGCACAGAATCTCCACCTGTAATTGTACTTTGAAGGCCATGAGTCTAAACACGGATCTTTTAAGCAGTGTGTTTTCTAGAGCATTCTTAGTTTTATTGTAGATGTAACATTTCTTTTTCTATTGATTAAAATTCATAGAAATACTTTTTCAGTTACGTCACGAGAACAGGATTTTTTCCTCACTTGATAGTGGAAAAGGTTCCAGTACATCTTGAATGAATGTCAAAATTAATTGTATCCTCTGTGTTGGAGTATCTTCTCTTGGCCTCAGACAAGAATATGGATATGTTTGCTTTTATATGTTTTTACTGGCAGTAATCATTTTTATTTGCAGTTAAATGCATTAAAAATTATATACATACAATGCAGTGTCAACTGAAGCTACTGCCTGTAATAATTAAAGTTTTCGAGGACGGGAAGTGTGTTCAAAATGTTGAAAGTTTAGGCAAAGTATCCCATGATGGAGAAATATTCCTTACATTGGATCAATGAGGTTGGAGATACTGAGTCCAGCCATTAGCCTGACACTGCCAGTCCACCCCAAAAATGTGTCCCTAGGCACCACCTCTACATGACAGACCTAATTTAAAAGGATTACTGATGCTGGCAACTTACTGGAGCAGATTTTGGTTTTTTGATCCAAGTTAACTAGTAATGAGTACAGAGTAATTTGTCTCTGGAATTGGAAGACAGTCTTTGAAGAGATTCCAGTGTCAGCGTGTCTTTTTTATGTAACCTCTCAATTTAATAATAAGATACAAATCTGATTATGTGCTTTATGGTTACTGTATTTAGGCACTATACATATATAGTAAATGTATGGTGAAATCATTCTTTTTCTACCGTTAATATTCTACAACTGTTTTCGTATTTCAAAACTTCATAACCAGCTCCAGTAATACTAATTTTTGAACAGTTAGGCAAAAATTATAAGGGACTAAAACTTTTATTTGTGCTTTTAATTGCCACTGTTTTCTTTTTCTTACAGTGGTGGGAAGGACAGTTGTTATAATATGATGCAGTGTGTTGCTGCTGGGCATCAGATTGTTGCTCTAGCCAATTTAAGACCTGCTGAAAATACAGGTATGAAAGCCACATTTCTTATAGAAAATTAAAATAAAAATATATTAGAAACAACAGAGACAGCTGTGCCTGAATCAAGTTCCTTTATATGTTTTTATGTAGTTTTGCATATTGAAGCCCAATATAGAACCTTAAAAGAGGTAGAAAAAAGAAAATGCTTTAGAAAGGTATTAGAAGTATTTTTCCTTAAAGGGAAAAAAAAGCCCACAAGAAGAAAGGATCTGTAAAAGAAAGGCTTACACAATTTGAAAACACGAATACAGATATCCTGGTGGTAAGCAACAGGATTGTGTGAGTTCAGTAGCACAAATGCTGAAAGGTAATAGATGATATTATCAGCCAAAACTAGCACTGTACTTCTAGAAAGGCTTTAAACTGTTGCTAAACTAAATGCTGTAAACCATTCCAGCTGCTAAAAATGTGCCATTGTGCTGCTGCTCATCCATTTTTATCCTTGTGTGTCTTTCTCCATTATTCTAACCCAGCATCTGTGAACTGAATTGAGGAACTGATGTGGGTTGGAATTGACCTTGATGCACATATTTTTCCTGCTTTTTTTCCTTCCTTTTAGGTTGGACTGATTTTTTGGTCAGTTTCTCACAGGCTCTACCTTGTTTCTATGAAAAAGGATGGGAGAAACTCAGGTAGTCAGTGGTGAGGTGAGAGCGTGAGCTAAGTACTTGTATACTGGAATAAAGTGAGTCTTGAAAAGCAAGTGAGTTGTTTCCAGTTGGTAGGGGAGAACGTTAAAGTATGTTAAACTAGGTTCACTGTTCAACATATGTTAAGCAATTAAGTATGTTATTTGGTAACTGTATAGTAGGAGGGTACACAGAAAGGAAAGGAAAAAGGGAGCTGCCATCACAAATGAGTCACTGGCAGAACTGGCAAATGCTAGGACAGTAGAGGAACAATTTATTTTCTGGGTAGCTAGGACATAATAATCTCTAATCTTGTTGAAATATGTTGTCTTCAAACTAATTTATCCACATCAGAAATGTAGAATATTGTCATTAAAATCATAAAATGCTCTCTTTAAGTGTGTAGTTGGAAATTTTATAGAAAGTTAATTGAGGTGCTTCAGGCAATAGTGGATTCTATGCCATTCTTTTTATTTTATCTTGTACCACTGTTGCCTGGAGAGTCTCAATTAATAAAGAAACTGTGTATTCTAAGCAGAATATCAGTTAAAGACCTTGTTATGTTCATGTATGTTGAAATCACTGAATTTTCTTTTAAATCGACTCTTCTGGTCTAGGTTGGTTAGTTGTGATTAGGGGTTTGGATTTGCCTGTTTTGTGCAGAACCATATCTGTTGTGTGGCATCAAAGGTGACATGACCTAATTCTTACATCACAAATTAGTTATCTTGATCAATGTTACATTCCTTTTTCTTTGCAAGATGTGCTACATAGGTATGCAGCAGAAATGCATGATGTCTCTATGTAAATTCAGAGAAATACCAGTGTTACAAATAAGCATTGAAATAGTGAACTGTGTTAGCTTGTAATAAAGTGGAAATTTCACCAATGATGTATTACTTTATCAGTTTGAAATATTATCTAAAAAAATTTTTATGTAAATGGTTTGTTGTATAGTTTGAGATGTGATTCTAATTCATGATGTCTGCATTTTAGCTGTTTTTTATTTATCTGCTAGCTACAAACTGCTTGTAAGAAAATTTGGTTAATTTTTTTCTCCTGGTTAAGGAAATAGCTTTTTGTTTATTAAACAGTGTCAAAACATTACAGTGGTCTACTTTTATTCTACCTAAGCAGAGATAGTCTCTTTTCATGATGACAACGATAACAATTTTAACAGTTAAGTTTTTGTAAATTTTGACAACCTACTGCTTATTCTCAGTGTTGTAGTGCATTACAAATTTCTTGCTCTGAGTTTGTTGAAATACATCTGGGTTTGTGCCTCTGACCTGTGTTCCTATTAAAATTACCATATAAATAGGAGCAGAATTGGACCGATACGAGAATTTTTGGATGAAGCAGGAAGAAGAAAAGACACCACAATTTACAAATAGGCAGCATGTTTGTGACAGATGTCTTCCTCTCCATACGTCTGTTGGGTGGAGAAATCTATTTTTTTTCTTTCCATGTTTATAGTGGTGTTGTCACCAAACATCTGTTTGTGAACTGAAAAATATTAACATTTAGATTTTCTCAGTGCTTTGTAGTATTGTGATTATCTGTAATTGTTGAAACAATGTACCTAACGTGGTTGTTTCTTAATTGTGGCAGGGCAGACTGATGAACTGGACAGCTATATGTATCAGACAGTAGGACACCATGCCATTGATCTGTATGCTGATGCGTTGGATTTACCACTCTATCGTGGTTTTATAAAAGGTACCAGTGTAAATACTGGCAGAGTGTATACTGCATGCCAGGAAGATGAGGTTGAAGACCTTTACCAGCTCATGAAACTTGTTAAGGTATGCTGATTGAATATAATTATATAGTTGGGGATAATTATATTGCTTAACTCATTTGGGCATTTAAGTAAATGATCCACTTAGGTATTTAGGGAAAGCTTTAAGAAAGAAATGGAACACTTTTATTTCTATTCCTTTCTTTCTTGCACTGGAAATATATAGCATAACTTATTTTCTTCTTCCCCCAATGTAAATCACACTTATTATCCTCATTTCAAGCCAAAACCTTTTTCCTATATAATAAAAACACCTGTAGCAGCTTAGCATGTACGACAAAAAACATAATTGTGGCTATCATCTAGAAATAGAATATTTAGGTTATTTTGCATTTGTAACAATGTATCGCTTGATTACTGTAATGAGAGACTTTTGTATTTTGTTCATTTATCAATGTATGAAAGTAATGTCTAGACATCTCCATTTGAGGACACTTACAATGTGTAAACCAGAATCTGTTATTTGTTTGTGTGTTCCAGATAATTCGCTAGTTACTACACAATGTTTTACAACGATAGTTTTGATTCTGGTAGCCCTGTGATTATATGCTAATATATGACATAGTAGCAATAATGTGTTTCAATCAATCCTTTTTACCTATAAAATCAGTTAAGGAGAGATGATGAGCCCACTTTCTAAACCACTTAATATTTATTCTCTGTTCTTTCATATCTTTCATATAGTACTTTATTTTCTACCAATATTAAATCAGATCTCATTAAAAAAATTAGAAAACCTCCTGTTGGCTCTAGAGGTTTTTCGCAATGTTTGAGTGATGCTATGTCCATTCCAGCTAACTGTGTTGATTACTGCAGTGCACAGTACTAAAACCAATACAATGTTCGGAAAATCATAATTGCTATTTTAAAGAAAGTAAATATGTAATTTTATTGATCAAACAGGCTACTTTCTGAAACTTCAGGTAAAGGTGTTTGTAGTCTTCATGTAAGGTATTGAACATTTTCTAGCTCACTTTCCTTCATTAAAATGAGAATTGAGATTCATGAACCTTAGTACTTCAGGCTCTATTTTGTATTAAGTTAAAAAAAAATCAAATTGCAGATAAGACTTAAGAATGTGGTTTGAATGCAGAGTGCTTCCTGAACCATTTTGGAGTCAAATGTTGCATCTTCTAAACATTTTTGGCAAGAAAATCCTGTTCTAAAGTAATCAAGATCATACACCTGTGCTGGAATATGAGACTACAGAACGAGAGAACAGTACATGTAGGTGGTACAGCCTTGAGTTGTGCTGGGGAGGTTTAGGTTGGATATTAGGAAACATTTCTTTGCTGAAAGGGTTATCAAGCATTGGAACAGGCTGCTCAGGGAAATGGTTCAGTCACTGACTCTGGAAGTATTTAAAAGTTGTGTAGATTGGGTGCCTAGGGTTTGGCAGTGGACTTGGCAGTGTTAGCTTAATGGTTGGACTTGATGATTTCAAGGATCTTTTGCAGCCTAAATGGTTCTATGATTATGCTCCAGAGTGCTTCACAGAGGTTTTAAATGGAATGTGCATATCCTGCAGTGCAGGAATTGAAAGAAATATGATACAGCAGTTTTAAATTATTTTTGAACCACAATAGTATTAGAAATTAGAAGGACTGATATCTACTGTCTCTTAAAGCTGCATACTAACAGCTTTCTGCTGCTGGGTAAGGTAATAAATTACTGATCAATTTAATTAAAAATGGGCAAATTAGTGGCAATTAAGATGATACTTCCTTTACGATTCTTGCTGTCTTTGGAGAAATGGATCCCTGACATAAATTAATGCTAGTGTTAAATCTTGACAACTTCTGCTTTGGAAGTTTGTACATGATAATTATAACTATAGCTGAAAGAGATGTTATAATGTTGTCTGGAACTAAATAACTATTTCTTTCCTGTATAGAAATATTAAGTCCACTATATGATATCTTAAGGCATAAATATTAACAAAATACAGTCTTCATGTTAGACTTTGTACAATGATGTCTTTACAGTCAAACCTAGCTATGAAATTCTGATACAAAAGTTTCAGTAAATGTCTTGTGTATTTTGATGAATAGTAGCAAAACTATGAGGGGAAATAAACTACAGCAACTGTGGTATTTTAGTTTTAAGAAGACAACTAACATTTTTCTTCTGTGTGTTAGCAGTAACTTCGAAAGCTTTCTGGTTTTATTTTTTCACATTTTTTAATAACTGCTGTTTAGTAGCTGGTCTATTTAAGTCTTAATCACTGAGGATTTTGCTTTAGGAGTTTTTTTCCCCCAGATGTTAATAGTTTTTAATGGACAAGTCAATTTGCCTTCTCCTGAAGAGAGGGGATGAATTGTGTGGAAACTTGTCAAAACCATCTTTGAGGGATTATAATTTTAAAACACTGGTCAAATAACATAGCTCTTTTTTTTCTGTCAAATGGTTTGGGGCCAAGACTACAAGGAAAGGTGTGTCTAAATCAAAACCACACAGTGTACCTTACTCTCCATTGGCAAAGAATGCTTCTATTGCAAGTACTTATTTAGTAAAAAATTAAAACAAAATACTTTTTAAAAAACTGTATGGATTTGGACATATACAATGTTTTTAAAACCAGTGTTTTGAGAATAAGATTTCTTAAAAATTAAATATTCCCTCATAGTTCTGGGAAACCCAGGACAACAGTCCTGTTCTAGTTTATGTGACTCAGTGAGTGATACTGACTGTCAATGACTGTAAACCTATTAATTTTATTGTCACAAACCCAGGTGATTGATAGGTATAAAGGAAATTTATGTCTATTTTCTAGTTGCCTAATGCCATGTTTTAGGATCTGTATTCCGTATATATTGTGAAACATATCAGAGTACTTATATGATGTCTAAATGTATCTTACTATGCAGTCTTCACCTGACAGTAGAATATTTACTTCAAGAGACATGTAAATTCTAAACTCTAAAGAATAATTTAATCTCCTCTCAATGCTACTGAATTGAGATTACTGACACCTTTGTTTGTCCATGTTTGTTCCTGTCCATATTAGAGATTTTCCCAGCCAAGCCTGTAAGCACTAGAGTTTCTTAGTTAGCTGAATTATCTTTCAGGGTTTTTACAATGGTGCTGTCTTTGAAATGTGATGTGAAACTGTATTTCTTTTCCTCTAGTGGCAGGAAAGACTGGAACATGAAGGCATTTCTGTGAAAATTTCCTATGACATCTCAATTTCGGCAGTATTTAACTGTTTTCTCTCCTTTTCAATGTAATTATGATCTTGTTCATATAATACTGTGATGTTTTATGCAAGCACATGCAGAAGTGGTATGAGATGGGTTGAATGTTGGATTTTTTTCTGTATCTCATGGAACTATGGCTAAACTTTTGTTCAGCCCAGTGGTTGTAGCAGCTTCCAGACTAAACAGACCAATGCAAGATACGTTATTTTCAGTAGACAATTCTGTCCTCTTTCACATTTCTTGCCTTATCCTTCCTCTACTCCGTAAGTCTTTGCCTTTGATTGGTAAGTTTCCATTGCTGAAGTAACTTGCAGAATTCTTGAACTAGGTAAAAATGGTTTTTTTCTAGTTCTTTTTTTTTTCATATTTTTCAATGACATGCTTAATTACTTTTTTTTTAAATTAATATTTTAAAAATTGATTCTTTTTGTAGTTTTCTTATCTTTCTCTATGTTTATTGTAAATCATGCAAATGGATTTTCAGCGGTTTTTCAGTTTCAACATCTTATTTCTGTCAGAGTCCTTTTTGTTGTGCCCTTCGTGGATTTAGAACCCACAAGCTTTCAAAAAAATGGAGTTCACTTGAAATAAATTTATATATTGACTCTCAGGACTGAAGAAATATTAATTATGAAATCATCCATTGATAATCAGCTGAAAAATAAGTATTAATGTTGTATATATCGGTTGTATGAAATATTTGAATAATAATAGCCTTTGCTTGTGGCATTGTTTTATTTTATCAGTAATGTGGAAGGGAGAGAAAGATGATGTATTTTGTAAAATAACCTTGCATTCTGGAACTGGGATGTTATAACAGTCCCTCACTAAGAATAAGTAACATTTTTTAGTTACAGAAATAAAGAGCTTAATAATACAGTGTGATTCCTGTATTTAATAATTACTTTTGAAAAACAGGTTCATGATTTTTTTTAAATGGTCCCAGTCTGATGTTTACTGAAGACAGAAAGTATTCCTGTCTGAGAGTTAAAATTGCAGTAACAATGCCCTTTTAAATGTTACATAAGATATTTTATCTCAGACAAAGTACTTGAGCTGTGTGGGTTCTGGTGGACTAGAAGTAACTTAAGTCCTGTTGGTATTCAGTGAAACACCCTAAGATTTCTTCAGAAAACAGTTCTTCAGTGTTTGAGATGAATGGATGAAATATAATGTTATTCTGTGGCCTTCAGATAGGGATTAATTCCCTCATGGAACATAAAGCTTTCGGTTGCTTGATATTGCTTATAGTCTTCTATGCTAAGGAAACAATCTTTCAGCCTTCTCTAGAGTTCAGCTGCTATGGCCAATGGGTGAAAAGAGTTCTCAGATACAATGTGATTGCTGACTTTCTGTGGCTTTTGTACACACAAAGGTTTAGGTGTTCCTACCAGGAAAAATACAGGAATAAATGTAACGCAGTATTCTATCACAGCATTGCTTCATTGTTTTCTGTTACAAGATGCGTGTAAAAGAAACTGTAAAGTATATAAGAATAATCACTTGGTTTTTAGATGTCTGGCGTACGTGGTTTCAGTTGTAGTATGTACATGATAAATACTAGTAGTGTACTCTCAACTCATACAAATAAGGTTTGCAGAATTTCTTAGGAGTCTTAAAAAAGCAAAAAAAATTATTAGTTTTAGAATCCTGATGGACTTGAAGAATCTGTAATCTGAGGTCCTCAGCATGCTCTTCACCAAATTACTTTTGTAGTTTATGAGTTCGGACAAAGTAGGTAGCTTCCCCCTCTCACTTATGGGATTCAGAGAGTTCAGAAGTGTGCAAAAGAGTTCTGTTCTAGTAATTTCACATATTTTCATTGAAGAAAATCTGGTATTTTCCCTATTATGATTTGAATCATCTGTAGATATATAGATTAATTTCTCAGAGTTGTATTTCTCAGCATTCTGGAGAAAGATTAAATTATAGCAAGAGATATTGTTCTTTATGCTGAATTTCCAAAATAATCACTCCTCGCATGATTTTTCTGCCTACATTGTGATTATTGCAAATCAAGAATACCATGCCCTTGATATATTAATATATTACCTTTATATATTAATATATTACCTTTATATATAATTCAACAACTGAAATACAGAATTTTTATATGGCAAGTGAAATTACACCATAAGTATTGAAAAAAAAATTGCAAAAAATCTTCAATGCCCAGTTGAGGGAAACTGTGAGGGATAAAACAATGGAAGTTATTGACTGGGTCCTTTACTCGTCATGTAGATTTGATGAACATTTGGAGACCACATCTCCCAGCACAGCTCTTTTTGTTTTTAGACATGAAAATTAAATGGGAACTTTTAGAAAATGTATGAAATGGTTGCCTACACTGACAAGAAATAATAACTGTGCTTCTTGATAAAATAACAATTTTTTTTTGGAGAGAAAATATTTGCTGTGTTTTTTCATATACTTAGTTCCTCCACTTTTTATAACGAGTATATTTTCATCTGCAAGGATTTGGATTGTCTTTTTGCCCTCATTGTGTTAAATGATTACATTTTTTAATCGACTTGTTATTTTTTCTTTTAATTAATTCTGGATTGGTATTCCATAACTTCCTCCACCTAGGGGATGACCATTGTCATTAGCTGTGAATAAAAGTGTGAATGAAAGGAAGAGGGTAAGAAGTAATTGCATAGTTGGTAGTGTTTTAAGCAGTGTAAGATTAGTTATATATGTTGTTTCATTCAAAACATAGGGTTTGTTGAGTTGTTGGGGGGGGGTTGTATCAATTTCAAAACGAGATGGGAACAAGGAAATTTTTTAATCAACAGGATGCCTGGAGTTGTGTGTGTCTCATCTGAACTGTTCAGCCAGGGTCAGGGTGTTTTTTCTTTTTTTTTTTTTTTCTGAAGGGGATCTTCAGCAATATCTTTGAGGTAGTTTCTTACTGTGAGAAATGTTGAGCGTTATGTAGACAAAAAAGTCACTGTATTTCTTCCTGTTAAGTGCATGGAGTTGTTTTCACTCACTCCCTGTCTTGTGTTAATATTGAATAAGCAGAGACAGTCAGGCTGGTGGTGAAAGATGGTGAGCAACCCTGAGGGCTTGTTCTGGTCAGCTTGAAACCTCTGATTGCCAGGTTTTCCTAATTTCCCATTTCCAGGGCATCTCTAGTGTGACCTTGCCTGCTGAATATGATGTTCTGGGTTGCAAGATTCTCACATGCATTTGGGAATGGGCAGCCAGGCATTGTTTACAGGACGCCAAATGAACCGTGCACTCGCAGCAAGTTTGATAAACACACATTTCCTCCTTTTATCAGTGAGATTGCAGAATGTGAAGTATGAGTTTCCAGTTTTACTCATTCCCTTCAGACCTTTTCCTGTTTAAAAACTGAATCTCACTAATTGGATGATGATACATCCTTAGATTTTGTTTTGCCTTTTCTGTTATTGTTGTTTTGAATTCAACTTACTGGTCACTGACATTTTATTTATTTTACCTTGACCAGGTTTGATAGACTTTCAGATAAAAGCTTTCCATTTGTTCAGCACAGAAAAGGTTCATCCCTATAAATGTAAAGTGAATGCTAATTAACAGTAATGACTTCTAATCACTTTGCTTTTATACTCCTTTAGGAGCACAGCTATTATCCAATGCAGTTAAGTGAAATGCTTGTATATGAATCAACAATGCTGTATTTCTTCTTGTAGCTATTGCTCATAATCAAGCTTTGAATAAATTATGATGGTAAAATTGGTTTTAATGTGTTCTATTGCATAGGCAGAAAGGAACCTTAAATATCTCGTTAAATATCTTGAATATTTATCTAGTAACATTTTGGCATTCATTATTGTAGTTAAATGGAAAAATGAATTAAGATGTTTAAGTCAATTTTGTAAACATTATCAAAACTTTTTTCATCGTTTGAATTGTATTTAAGTGATGTGCATAGATGCAACAGTCTCTGAAGCAGCTCCATTTGGATCCAATTGCATGTCTCTAGGAATGCACTGCAAATTTCTGCCTTCAAATGCAGTTAAGTTTTACATAGAACAAACATGTTTTATAGCTTGAGAACTTCACCTGTTTTAGCCTAGTGTCATAGGGTATATATAGTAGGTTAATATACATTTATGCATTTCTTTATCAATACTGTGTATCTAACAGACTGTTACGTTTTTTTACATGTATGCAAACAGCCTGTCTGCCTGCAATCATATACACTTAAAAAGGTGTATAAAGGCAATACTAGTGAATTTTTTATCAACAGCTGGAAACAATAAGATGAAACTTTGTTTTAGACTAGACTGCTAGAAACAATGCTAATGAAGAGATTACTAGACTGGTAGAATGTTAAGCAATTTTAAAATAATTCTGGTTTAGGAACAGAATTAGGCTAAAGACAATATATATGAATTCAAAATTTAGCAAACTTTTCCACTTAGCATTGCACATACAGGGGCTGTTTGGAAGACAGAAGTAGCAAAACCTAGATGAAACCCATTTCTGACATGAACATTAGTTTTTCTCTTAATTTATCTTTTATTAATAAGTTCCTTGAAACAATTTCTTAAATCACTTAGGAATTCTAGGTTTCAGTGTCTGGCAAGGAACTGAGGTCTTGCTTAGTCAATATATTTGTGTTGTCTGGTTTTGCAATTTCTAAAAAAAAATTAGATTTTCATTTTCTGTGGCAGTTTCCTTTCATGTAGTACATCTGTCTTTGCATGCTTAGAGACACAATTCTTTCACAGTTACCATCACAGTTCTTATGGATGTGGATGTGAGTGAGTATCCACAGGCACCGTCTGTGGTTTTGATTTTGTTTGTTTTGTTCATTCATTCACATAGCTTTAGACAATTTTCTGGTATGTTTCATTTGCTTGAGCATCTTTTCTGTTAACATTTATTCTTTGGTTTATTATGAAATCATTGCCTAATGTAATTTCAAATTACCTTTCATGTAGTACTCTTTAAATGTGAATTTGAGTCAGTGTTCTTAAAAGTCCTGTGTTTTTTTGCTGTAGTACTGCAAAACATGCTGTTTGTGGGCTTGGCCGCCACAATGTGGATAAAAAGTAACACCTTTCTTCTCTAAAGTATCATTAAATAATTGATACTATCCATATCTTATTTCAGTACTTCTGTTCCTTAGTTGGCATCTTATTAATGCTTTTAAAATATAAAAATGAAAAATACAAAAACCATTAATTATTCTATACTTAGGTAGCTGTCTATTTTATATTGTTTGTAATTCTCATTAGGAAGTGCTAAAACACATTTCAAAATGTAATAGTGCTTAAAAAATATAATTTGGGTTATTTCTAATAAAATAAGATCAAAGGCAGGCAAACTTTCATATAAACTAACAGTAAAACATTTAACAAATTTTTTTTCATAAATATTTGTATCTCTGAAGCCCATTTGTGTAAAAATCATTTTGCATAAATTTACTAAGGTATTTACACTGACTTTTTTAGCATACTTTCCCCTTTCATATGCATGTCAAACATACAGCAATTTCAATGTTACTTTATTTTCAGCTGGACACTTGCTGGTTTCCATTGTTGTATTTAAAGCTAGTTCTTCTGGAAGGGGTGGGATTTAATTTGGTTTATGTTATACCAATGTTACTGCTTTCAAAATAGAAATGATTGATTTGTAAGTGTCATGAAAAGGAACAAAACGGAACTGGCCTTTTACACTATAAAAGGACTGTATAGTGTGAAGCTGTTCTTTCTGTTGGTAAATTCTGCCTGTGGAAGAATTGCATAACGCTCATCACTCATTTTCATATTGCTTATGAGTGGGATTCCAGTAATAGGTGGCTGTTTGCAAAGGATAAGGCGGCACTATGATTAGTTACCTTTTCCACAGAAAGCACTACAAAGGAAAATGCCAAATGTGTGCACTGCAGTATTCCTATCAGCCTGACAGTCTGTTACATGAACTTTTCTTTCAGTCCATTTTCCTTCAAAAATACAGCTTCAATGTTTTTGCCTTATTATTGTTTTAGGTTTAGTGCATTTGCATGCTCTCCTAACTCCGGATTCTTTCTTTAGTCAGTTATTTATTTTCCTGACAATCTTCTGTACTTGGGCCCTATACCATTGTAACTCTTAAAAACTGATACAACAGTGCCCTCTGTAGTTTCTCCCTACATGGTTACTACCTGCAGCTGCTTTTGAGCCTTTGTAAAGACCAGGATGTTTAGACCTATTTTTAGCTCAAAGAAAAGCCCCTTTTTTCTTAAAAAAAGATTATGATTTTTCACTGACTGTTTCATATGCAAGAAAGGGAACAAAAGAGGCTGTTCTGAGTCATCTTTTAGGTTTATAAGATCTCCTGTCATTATCTAGTGCGAATCTAAAATTTTATCAGGCATTCATTCAAGGCAGTCATTAAAATGACTGGATGGGATTTTCTGAGTTTTGTAGGCTTTCCTGAAGCTTTTGTTTGAAGTGGAGCTTCAAAACAAAATAATTTTAAATTTACTTCCTTTGTGCTTGCTACTTCTCCTAATTTAGATTGTACATGATCTGCCAGGGACTGAAGACATGCTTGCCAGCAGAGCACCTAAGCTTTATTAATGATGTTATTTTAATTCACACAGTGACTCAAGTAATTGTTGTTCATTAGCATTGATTTGT
Source organism: Monarcha castaneiventris obscurior (assembly GCA_026261815.1). Lineage (NCBI taxonomy): Eukaryota > Metazoa > Chordata > Aves > Passeriformes > Monarchidae > Monarcha > Monarcha castaneiventris. Next base: position 30,101,145 of record JAMPIT010000894.1, on the reverse strand, counting down.
CTCCAAAACTCATTTACAATTTAGATTTCTCATTTAACTCATTGTAGCTTAATATGCAAATAACTTTTTAGTCGGTGTTTTCTACAGAACTTGTTGGACAGGTTGAGTATTGAACACACATGTTCCCTGCATTCACATATGTGCACATTCACACTCATGAGCTGCCATTTAAATATTATAAACTGCAATAAAAAAGAATGACCTTTTAAAAAATAAATGCTTTAACTACAATTATTTGCTTCTGTAACAGCATCATAAAAGTCACCCTGTGAAAAGTTAAATGGCTTACTTTATGATGGGGAGTGTTAATGTACATGTAGAACACACTCTTAATGCACTTCCATGAGATGAAATTCATCAGTCTTTGCTGTAAATTATAGTTAATGATGTAACCATAGATGGCTATTCAAAACATTCCTGTATCTCTAATGATTTGTGTAAAGCACATGACTGACCACATGCCTTAGTTCATTGGGAACAGTAGATGGATAAATGCACCAGCTTTCTGCTTTTGAAGACCACTTTTTCTGTGCAACAAGTGATAAGAATTTTGGTGGAGTAAATAATACATCACAAACCACTTGAAATATTTGAGATGTGGTAATAAATGGTGAGGAGCACTAATTTAATATTAAATTAGCAGGTGAGATCCTTCAGAAGTTTACTGTGTAGAAGCTTTGATTTTTTTCTATTTTATGGGTAATCACTATCCCCTAGTCATATGTCAGCTTTTTACCATGAGATTTTTTTATACTGGAATGTTGCTGGAGGAGGCAAATATTATGGTGTAATGTGCACTGACTAATCCAGAAAATACCCCATATTTAATATTTACTATATTGTATCCAGTAATATAATGAAATTACAGAAGTAGAAAGCTCACCCAAGTTATTTGAGTAAAGCAACTATTATTCTACTGGCAGAAAAGTAATGTGGTCAAATAATTTTACAATAAAGATAATATGGTTAAAATTTCTTTCACTCTAAATTTTATAGAAACTTTCAATCAAGCTTAATTATTGCACCAATTGCATAATTATTGTTAATCTTAAATATTGGGGCAGGGTGGAAGTAATTTTTTTAATGAGCCTCTTCATTCATTGGAGGGTTCTTAGGGTAAAACAAATTGTTGTTTGTTGTTTTTTTTTTTTTAGCAGTATAGCCAAACCATGGATTGTTATAATTATTAAAGGGATCTTTAAAGTTTACTTCATGAATGAAGGGTGGAAATGAGTATTAGGAAAAAAAAGGCGGTATAAATTTCTACTTTAAAGTAAATAGGTACTTTGGAGAATATTTTAGTATTTTTAATGGAACTTCATCACAGTTCAGTCTTTTTAAATAAATATGTCTTAAAGGTCAGTGGGAATTTTGCTTAGAAAATGAATTCTTCATTAAAATAATATTTTAATTAAGAAAAGAAATACAGGTGATTTGTTATAAGTGTGATCGGATTAGCAGCGATAGAAGGTTTTAATTTTAGGCTGTAACCTTTGACATAGGTAAGATGTTGTTCATTTGGAAAAATGAGTAAGCTATATTTTGTTGCATTTACACTTGCCAGTTAAGATTCAGCATAATTAAAATAGTGATGAATATAGATTACAATATTGGAGGCAATGAATTACAGCTTTTCTGTCTATTGAGAGCTGGCATAACTTATCAAAACTGGGCAAAGTGACAGAGCAGCTACGACAGATGCTCGTAGGAAATATCATGTTTAGTCCACATACTTTTGTGTTTTTACTTAAAATGTTGATGACTTTACCCCATTCTATTATTATTACCTCTCCCTAAAGTACCATGCTTCTTTTCATGCAGTTGGATTATGTGATCTATCTGAAATCTTTTATGAAAAAGAGTATGCGTTTAAGGAAAATCTATAGTTGAAAGTAGTTGTTTCCAAATAACTTTCCTAAGAAGATCATCAAATTAACTTCAAATGTTCTTTCATAAAATCTAAGATGATGCAGAGTAGTTAAGAGTATTTCTGATGATTGTCTTTATTTTCATTTTTAGTATTTCTTTAACTCTGAAATACCAAAAAAGGGTGAAAACTGAATGTTTGGTATATATTTTATACATAAAATAATAAATATGTATTCCAATTTACTTGGTTAACAGTTGCCCACACAATAACACTAGTTACATGAGGAAAAGCAACTACTTTAATCTAAAATGGAACATTATTTGACATAGCAAAAGAAATATTGACTTTTCTTGCTGGAGACATTTATTAGACTCTTTTTTATGACCCTAGGGCATATTATTAGGCCTTTATGATTACATTTAAGTTTTAAGACCTCCTTTTTTTTGGGTATTTTTTTAAAGACTTTTTTTAAATTTTACTTTTAAGACATTTTTTCTTTCTTTCTCTTGAACTTGATCATATGAGAGAGAATCTTTGATGACATAGTATTTTTAAAGGAAAACATTAGTATTTAGGCTTTACTTGGTTACTTGATGACCTGTTTTTATAACTACCAGAAATATAGATAATATCCTTCAGAAATATAGATAAAATTGCTGTGAAGTGCCAGTAGATACCGAGGAGTTAGAGACTGAAAAGAAATTGACACTTAACCTTTGAAATATTATCTTACGGACCTGTTTGTTCTACATTCCTTACATTCCTTAGGCATTTTGCTTTGCTGTGTTCTGTATTATCCACAACCCACCCCCCCTTTTTTTTTTTTCTTTTGTTCAGTTGTTTTTTTATACAGCGACTTGTTAAGTAGGTGGATTCTGGCCTTTTTTTTTTCCTTTGTAATGTACTTTTGGTATCCAGAACAGTGATACCATTGTATTTCATGAAGGCACAGTTTATTACAGAATATGTCATCCAGGAGGTAGATTAAACTAACTGGCTTTGTTGTCTTGGCTTTTTTCAACTTCTTTGTTCTCTAGCCAATGTATCAGGATTAATCTATATAGATATATAATATTTTGTAGAATTTGAGTATAAATTACAATGTTTGTGATTTTACAAAGCTAGTTACTGTTGGTTTATAATTACTGTGATTAATTTATTAAACTTTCTTGTTCATATAGTCATGTTTCATTCTGCTACAGTTTGTCCAGTATTTTTTTTCTTTCACATGCCTTAACTCTCTTTAGACCATTACAGATTTCCAGTATTTTGGGTGGTTTTGTGCTACAGCAACCCTTTTGGCCACCTTCAGGATTATCCTTATCCTTTGGAGACCAGTCCTGTGTTCTCTGAAACTCTGTCAGTCATTATTTGTTACCCACTTGTCACTGTGACTTATTCATTGCTTACATCACCATTCTCAAATGTATTGCTTTACAGAAATGGTGAACAGTGCTGTGAAGGAAGGATCAATAAATGCTTTCAAAGGAAGATTTACCCTGAGACTTAGATCTTCTTTTTAATACTAAATCTGTACTATTAGTTCTGAGATGGTTTTAATATCTTGACATCAAGTACCCTGTTTCTCAAAATGGAAAGATGCTATTGCGTTAACTAACTTTTGTGGAGCAGGAGAACTTTGGCAATTAAGTTTTATAGTATAAAACTTTCCAGTTGTCAATACTTTGTGTATTTTCCTGAATGCTTCTCTCTTGAGCTTGAAAATACACCATTTCATCACCTAAGAAAAAGTGATAAAACATATTAAAAATGCTAGAAAATATTTCTTTGTATTTTAGAGATGCTGGTTTTTGTAACTGCACAAAGAGAGGAGAGGGTTTATTTGAAATTGGGAAAAAAAAAATTCTACTTCTCCCCACATCTCTTTTAAGTGTTTTGAGAGCTTCATGACTCATGCTGTTTTTCCAGAGCATCCAATTTTGTGTGATATGTCTGAGTATATATAATATTAAATTTATTGTATGAGTTGCAAATTCAGGCAGCTGGGAATCTGAAAGTGCCAAATGTATAATTTCCTCCTCTCCTTTGTATATCTTCTGCTTCAAATAAACTGGAAAATCAGATTTTAATCATACTGTATTAAGGATTGTATGTCGAAACCTGCTGGGAGGAAATTTAAAAAAAAGGTCTCATGGGTGTGTGATGTTTCATAATTTTTTACTTCTTGATTCTGCAACAGTAATTTTTTTCCATTTTTAAAGTGACGATAAAAGGATCTATAAGAAATGTGCCTGCACACACACTTTGGACCAGGCAGATGAGGAAGCTGGAAACCTATGCGACAGCTTCTCCAACATAAGATGAGGGAGTATGACATCTAATTGGCAGCCTACTGCTATTTCATCGATAGGAAACAGTTTCGTGGCCTAATTTTTGTGTTCATAAGGTGATTGGGTGTTTCATTGGAAGTTTTGTTCAGTCTGTTTGTTTCTGCTTTCTCCTCATAGTTGCAGCTCCATCAGTTGGTGGATATTCTCAGTGCTGTTTTATTATCAGGTGCTCCTAATATGGTTATATCTGTGTCATTCCAGCCTTGTGATATTCAGGTTCTCAGTAATTATTTTGCTAGGCTGTCAGAATTTTGGCTGCGAGAATATTCCTGAGAAATAAAAACTGAAGAGAAGGTTTGTCACATTATGTAATATGGCTGTAGTGAAGTATAGAATAGGAACTACTTTTTCCTTGGCCAATGCTGCAATACAAATGTAAAGTAATATAGTTCAGTGTTTTGTAATATGCACTCTTCAGTCTTAAAGCATGCATTAGACAGTGCTGTAGATAGTGTCATGTACTGCATGTTAGCAGACTATATTAGAGTAGCCTGCTGTTATTTATCTTTTCTATATTAGCAGTTAACCTACTTCAGACTTAAGCATGAGTCAAATTTGCAGAAACATAAGAAGTCTTTCAGGTGTTAGACTTTCATATTTCATCAAAGCAATATATCATGTTAAAAATAATAATAAAATACTTAAACATATTAGAAATTCAAAACTAGAAGCTTCCTTGCTTCCAGGCTTGTTTTCAATCAGTGGACTGGCATGCTGATTCATGGCAAGCATTGTTCAACTCCTAATTCCTGAGAAGTTTCCTTTCCCTCACTTCTAAAGTCTGTCAAAATTTTTTCCCTGCTCCATTTAGCACTCTGTGAGCTACATGACGTGCTAAGAGGATAGCACGATTACAACCTGTTTGTATAATACCTTAACTGAAAAAATGAGTAAATTGTTTTCAAGTGATTTAAGGTTGCATAGGAAAGTTTCTTCTCATCCTGTTCTGCATTCTCTCATTCATCAAGCTTGCAGTTTTCTGATAACGTAGCAGTCATGTTTTCAGTTTTTATACATATATTATGCCTTTGCTTGCATCTCTTTTTTAAAGGTTACTTAGAAACTTCTATTGAAGAAGTGAGACCTTCTTACATAGAAGTTTTCTCAAAGCTGATCATTAGGTTTTAAGTTGTCTTGATTCCTTTTGCGTGGAAAGTATTATCATTTACAGTTTTCTCTTCAAACTGAAAACTCACAGAATCCATCCAGATTTAGCTTTCTCCTCAAGCTTTTTGTTACTTCTTTGTACAGAAAGGGTTCTGCCCACACTGAATTAGAATACAAGTTTTCTCTTCCTTGGTTGAGCAATTGTATTTTTATGAGGCCAGGGTCATCTCTAAAGCCTAACTTCTTATTCAGTAAGAAGTAAAGTGTAAGACTCATCCTTCTCTTTGGTCACTTTGTTTATATTTCAGTGGTTGGTCTGTTTGACAGGATGTTGCACTGTTTTTCTTATGGACTTTAAAATGTGAAGTACGTTCAATTTAATTTGTTAGTTTTATCTTGTTCAGAACTCGTCTGAGGCCACACTTGCAAAGTCACATGTTATTTTAATACTTAATTGAAATGAGATTAGGATCATCCTTGACCTCTTCCTCCCAAGCATACAATTATAGTAGAACAGTGTGATAGTATGCAGTGTAAACAGAAGGCACTGGTTTAAAACACTGAGACCATGAACACTTCTCTTTTGAAAAAATGATATTTGTCAATAAAATAATAATTCAAGTTGAAAGACTAATATAAACATTTTGCTTCCACTAAATGAGGCAAAAGTATTTGTGGGAAGACCACACTTTGAAATGGGTGAGAAAGCTCAATTTTGCATATGTCTGCTCTGAGAACCAGAAGGGGACTGAAACCTTAATAAATGCGAATGCCTCTGAACTTCTACCATTTCTAATATCCTTGTCCCTGTCTGGCTGTTTTAGTTTTCTTTTCCCTTTAAACTGTTTTTTTGTGTTACTCAGTTTGTGTGGGTCTAGACTTAGAGACTGTGACTTGGCTGGTAGATTCTTTGGATAACAAAATACTTCTGCTCATACTAAACAGCTGTTTTCCTCTTCCTGTTATCTTCACTGCAGCCCATAGTCACTTATACCAAGGGTACAGGTCATGATAAGTACTATTTGCAATTTTAGACACCTCAGTCCTCTGAAACTTCACTTTCTGTACTAAAAAAAACAACCCCATAGTAAGTAAATGTAGCACCTGAATTAGAGAAGGTGCACATGGCTGAGAACTGACAAGATAAAATTATTGCATATGCCTTTCAACAATAAAGTGTTATGGAGACGCTTTTCTCAGTTTAGGCAACACAGAATTTGGGAAATTCTGATTCAAGCAACATTGTATTCTAACTCTAAATAATCAGGTCGTTCTTAATCTTGGAGAATGCCATAACAATCAGCCTGCAGTTCAGGAGTGAGTGAGGAGGGATGATAAAGGAAGACAGGCATTCTCTTCTCTGTGATGCAGCCACATACTGACAGTGCCAGAAAACTTAATATTCAGCTTGCTTTGGTGCACACTTTTAAAGATGGAGAATCTGAATGGTAAAGAAAATGCAGATAGCTTTAGGCAGAGAAGGTACCAAAGGGATCTTTGATGCTCTACATAAGTGATTTTATCTTTCTTGCTATCCATTTCCTATTAAAACAGCACATACAGAAATAATACCCCTCAAAGTATTGTACTTTGACACTGAACGAATGATTTGTACTTTTTTAAATGTCACAAAGAAAAAAAAAAATGGGAAAAAGCTAACCAGAGGAACAGTGATTAAATGTATAAGTTTGAAATTTTTGCATTTCCTTGGGTTTATTTTTTTCAGTATTTACTTGTGGTTGGGATGGGGATAGAAGAACTGTGAGAAATGTTGGAGTTTAAAAAAGTCAAGCATACTTTGGAGGCCATTGGAATTTGGAAGAGCAGGGGTAAAAGATGAACATGTATCTCTTCTTCTTGCTCAGTAATGACTCTACATCATCCATTCTTCTCTGCCTTTGGAATAGGTTCAAGATCAATTTAGTTGACAGTTTTCTCTCTTGGCAGGGTTCCTGATTTTTCTTCTTGGTCTTTTCTGGTCTACATCTTTCCCTGATACTTTTTTTTTTTCTGCATACTTTTCTCTGTTTCTACATTGAAATGCCTCTCCTTACATTCTCTCTCCATTGTTAAACATCTGCCTGCATTTAATCTTCTGGTATCACCTGAACAAGCTGTATTTTTTTCTTATTCTTTAAAACATTGTGAGGCTGCCAGCCTGTCTCCCTTCTTCACCATACCTTCATGTTCAGGTACCCTTTCTGGTACTCTTATGGTGACTAAAGACACATCTTCCTGGAGAAAAGAAAGCCTCACTTTCACCCAATTGGAAGAAATAAAAATAAATGTTCCTCCACCCCATATTTAGACATGCATTTGCTTTTATCTGCCACTCTGCGAGCAAACTGATGCTACAACCCTGTTGACAATACGAGATGTCAGAACTTCAGAAAATTGAAAATACATTTCCGATTTATGCAAGCTAATAAAATAAAGCAAAATGGAACAGGTTTTAGGATAACAAAACGTGTTTGGGGACTTTTATAATTTTTTTTTTTGTTAAGATTTGCTAGAAGGTGTTTTTTCTGTAATTTTTTAATCATTATTCCTTTACAGAAAAATTCTCTGGAAGTTTCACTTTGCTACATATTTCTCTTTTGATTTTTCTATTTCTGTGTTGATAATTTTGGTTTACTCTTTTATCGTGTCTTTGGCACATTATCATCTGTCTTTCCTTTCTGTTACTTCCAATCTCCTTCTAAAAATCCTTCTTTTACATTTTTTCCTCAAGGAAGATCCTCAAGCTGCCCTTCCTTTCTGCTACATGAATTCTCTCTACCTTGTAGTAATATCCCCTAAAGTGTGGTCTTGTCAACCCAGATTGGGGCAGTGTTGCTTCCATACGTTGGCATTTCCTGAAGGCTTTCCACTTACAGCTTTACCTGGGTTTAGGGTAAGTTAGACTTTACATGAATGTGATGTCTTAGTACCTGGTTCATACTTGTCTTGTTTTTGGTATAAGTAGCATTGTATTTTGTTTCAGAAGCATCAAGCCTGTTTAAAATGGAAAAGTTGGATCAGATTTGCCTAGAATATTTGTGTGAGAATAGATCATCTCAAATGTCATTTTTCAATGTAAAACCTCGATGAAGTTTTCAGGTTTTGGCCAAGCATTTCTGGTGAAAGTGTCATACTAGTGCTTTGTTGTGAAACTGGTTTGCACTTAACTGACTGAAATGCAGAATCTCCATTATGTAGGAAAAAGATTTCCAAAGATTTTTGGTGACAATGGAGGAAAATTAGATACTGAAATTTCTTGTGAGACAAACGAAAGCAGAAAATTGGAATATTTTTCTGTCTTCCTGAGCTTGAACAGATGATTCTTCTGAGAAAATGGCTTTGGGTGTTTTGTGCTACTCTTTCTGGATCCTGTCTTCCAGCTGGACGTGGTAGAACCATGTTGTCAGTTCGGGACCATACGGATAGGGAAAGTCTGTTCCTAGGTTCACAACAGTTTGCCTGGGGAGCTGTATTAAGAGCTGTGGACCACACAAATGCAGACTCTGGTGGAGCCTGTTAAGTAAATTGACAGCAATTTACTGTCCTCCTGTAGAAGAAAACTCCTCTATTAACTGGAAACTGGCCAAAACCAGTTGCTTCTTATAAAACACTTAGGCTTTAATGCACTGGCATTTCTAATGAAAAATTATTGTGTTGGAAAATCGTAGGTGCATTTTAGCCTTGAAGTGCTCCAGTGTTACTATCACCAAGTAATAATGATAACCATAGAATCATAAAATGATAGCCACCTTCTTCTGCCTATTAGCTTTGTGTTCTTGCCCCTAATATGAAACAAACCAAGATTGCTTATAAGTGAAGGTACTGTATTTTATCATCTTTGCATCCTGTATATTTAAGGCAGTGTTTTAAGGTAGTGTTGATAGCTGAAGTAGCCTGCTGGGGGTGGGAGGCAAAAGTGCAGTGATGAATTGCACATTTTAGGATTCTACTTACATTTGTTCTTAAGTGTTTACATAACAAGTCTTTTTCAAATTTCTTACTAATAAGTTTGTATTACTATTATATAACCTGAGGCCATCTCTGATTCCATAATCAGTTATAGTAGAGTATGCATTAATTATTAGACTGGAAAGACAGTGGATCATGCATAGACTATACAGTAAGCTAAGAACGTGTCTACTGGTTATCAAAAGTGAAAGGAGATTCCTTCCTGTGTGCATCAAGACTGCTAGAAGAGTCAAAGTCCCTGCTCTCACAGAAGGAGCAGTGCCAGTGGTTTTTAGAGAGGCTGGGATGCTAATCCCTGGCCATGCTTGCCACTGTATTTAAAGTGCATGCTCTTCTATCAGGCATTACAGGAGGCCTTTAATTTTCACGTCAGTTTGTAGAGGAGTTGGGTTTTTTTGAGTAAAACCACATAATGAAAACAGGAGACAAAGGTATGTCCTTTCCAAATGCCTGAATAACAGCTGTGCTGAGGTACCCTCTTAATAAAAAACCTCACTAAATTTTAGATGCTTGTTAGGCAGGATTTTTTTCCCAGGTGGTCTGTAGTCTCTGTGAATATGCCTAAATTTGTAGAGAACATTGGCTCTTTCTGATTATATCTTTAGTAAACTGTTTAGAATAGGAAGTCTTTGGGATGAAAATTTGATACCTTAAAATACTGCATTTTAATGGACAGATAATGCCATTAAGAATGATACAGAAGAGGATGATATCTAGTGTTTGCAACTGTTTTACAGTCTGATTTTTAGGTATTGGACTCAAATTTGGAAATTACCAAGTGATGTTTTGTGTCCTGTATCATTCCAGTTGATTAGATTGCAACTTCTGCTGAGACTTGAAACTCAGTCTGAATTCTACTTGAAGAGAAACCTATATAAATTGCAATGTAGGCAACCACTGACTGATATGACTGAATGTAATTTCTTTTCTGTTTTTTTTCTTTAATCTCTGATGTAGCCTTCTCTCCTCTTGCATAGGAATGAAATAAAATAGTACTTGAGTACTTCAAGAAAACCAAGTTTCAACAGTGTAGAGGCAGAGATATACATGCCCTTTTTCATAGTTTGCCCTGCATTTTCAAGAGCTTTCAATGGTATTTAATTTTATTTCTAATAAATATAATTTACAATACAGTATAAAAAATTGACTTTAAAATTTCTTGCAATTATGGAAAAGGCACTTCCTCAACAAAAGCACTCAGTAAAACTCCTCCATTGTTTACTGCTTTTTTAACAGCAATTTTTAGGTATTTCCGGTCAGACAGGGATCGTTCTGCAAAGTATTACTTAGCTGTCATTGTTCCAGGCATGTACAATTCATGAAGGCAGGTCATTAGGAGTTGGACCGCTTGCTTTGAAATAGATACTCTGGGTAAACTTAGAAGTGAACATAATTTAAAAGCAGTAGGCCCTTCACTTTTAATTTGCCTTGGTTTGCTGGACTCTTTTACAATGGATTAATATCTGGTTCTATTTTTTTTTTCAAAGTATATGTAGTGATTACATATCGCTATATGTAATTATATATAAATCTAACTATGTATAGTTTTAGAAATTGTTTTTTGGGGCTTGTTTCTTCGTGCATTGGGCATAATTGCAGTATGTGCTATCTTCGATGAATTTTCCAAACCACCCATTTAATCTTTCTAATAGGGTACTTGCAAAAAGTCTCTTAGGCAGAATAGGTAGAAGTATCTATGGATAAGAATCCTCTTTCAATGGAAAATGGATTTTTATTATAACTGTTTTAACTGCCAAGCTTCTACTTGTAGTGTGATTGCCCATGATAGTGAATCAAATTTCTCTTTTTGAAACCTTGGGCTTCCTCTGATGTGAGGGGCTGGTGTGGTGGTAACAGTGCTTCTCCAAACCCTTATCACTGGTTACCAATCTTGCTGAGTTGTTCTTTGCCATTGAAAACAATGGAAGTTCTTGATTACGAAATAGTGAATAAGTTTTCCCAAGTTTGAATGTATCTGGTTTCAAATTTGTCTGAGAGGATTAACATTATTTAGCCTTGCATTTCTAGCATTAAGTACTGCAAAATATCAAGACACTTTAAAAAATAATGAACTCTATTTTCCCATTTTTTAAAAATTTGAGTGATGTTGAATCAAGCTTGATTAACCAAAGAGCAAATAAAGGCTGAGGATAAGAAAGTGTAGATCTAAATATTTTGAAAAAATAGTGATAAAATTATTAATACAGTTAGATAAATTAGGTACTGTGCCATTGGTACTGTGGTTTATGGAGCAATCTGCAGGGAAAGGATGAAGAGAAGAGTGGTTGTATTGTTTACATTCTGCTTTTTATTTGTACCTGATAAAGAACAGTAAATATTGACTCTAATTATGAAGTCATCTGTATTGTAGCAACAAATAATTTGCATAGCACTGATTTTACAACAATTTTTCAAGTATTGTCATACTACTGGTTTTTCAGTTTGTTTAGGGGTTGTTGTTCATGCATAGAGTCCTCCCTCAGAGAGAGAGACCTAATAGTCATTGCAGTTGGTGATGCCTTCCAAAATTTATCCCATAATTCACATGCAGCATGGATAGCAGTGATTACTTAGCACATTCAAAGGATTTTTTTAATGTTATGGTAATACTGTTATTTTCAATAAACCATCCAATACCCCAGTAATTTGAACACTATTCCTGCTGTTTTATTGTATTGTGATATAAACATAAATGCAGTGTTAAAAGCTATACCAATGGTGTCAGACTCCTTAAGGACTTGAGAAAACTGTCATAACTTCTAAAATAACTGATAATCGTTTGTGGGTCAAAAAGAGCAACATGCTGTATTGCTTAGCTTTCTGCTTTCTTTTTCTCAAGGTTTATCTGAGATTTAATTTTATGTGAAGTACACAAAACACTGTCAGTGAAACATTATCACTTTGTAAAAGCTGTTTAGAATATGGTCTGGCACAAAATGTGCAGAAAATTAAAAAAGAATACTCACAACTTCTTGCATAGAGCTGAGTTGTATATATTATTTGAAATTGTGACCAAAACCAGAATATGTGATGTGACTGCATCTCAATATTTGCAAGATAAGCCTAGAGCTACAAACTTAGCTTTTAAAATTTAAAATTATATGCATAAATATATATGTATAGAATTAAATAAATATGTATAAATAAAATCTCATGTATGTGGTTTCCTGTGTTTACATGTGTGTATATATATGTAGCTCTTTACAGTTCTGAGGAGTTTATTTTGTCCTATCCATTGCATAATATTTCCATTTAAATGCATATTTTGATTTTTCTTCTGGGACTGGGTGGAAAGCCTTTCCATTACATTACTACAAGAATAATCCACTTGAACATTATATTTCTCCCTAAAGGGATGGTCTGTTCTAGTCATACAACATTATTTTTCAGAGTGATATTAACATTCATGATGTAGTGATTTTATCTCGATTCAAAATGATTTTGTTCTGGTACTAAAAATATTAAGGAGTATCTCTTGTATCCTTATGCTAAAAAGAAACCCTCAAAATCAAGGAAATCTGAAAACTTCCCAAACCTAAGGTCATCTGCAGGTTCTTCGTTAATATTGAGGTATTAGTAAAATTCAAAGTACAAAATTTAGAGGGGATAAATATGTGCGGCACATCTGTAGAGTTTAAAAGAAAAAAAAAGTAAAACATTCCAAGACATGGAAATTGGAAATAAAATAATGCTTTAAATTTGAATAAATAAACGCTGCTCTATACAAGTTTGTCTTTCAAAAGGATGCACTTAAGGAAAGATGTCTTTGTGTTCATTGGCGGGGTGTTCCACAACTGCAAAACTAGTTTTTAAAGATAGGACAGAAGTGCGTGGTAATTTTGAATTACACATCAGAATTTTGTTTTAACAAATGACCTGCTTATTTTACATATGTCTAAGACTTACTATTAATATTTCATTCTAAATTGTGTGGAATACAACAGTTACACCTGTATTACAGAAGGGCTAGAAACATTTTTCTTTAATCTGACACTCTGCTGTGTGATATTTGTCTCCTGTGATAGGCACCTACAATATAGCTTAATATTTATCTTCCATGAATTAAATTCATTTTTGGATACATTGAAGCAAAAACATGGGCTTTAGCACTAATCCTTTAGTACTAACTGAACTCCAGAACTGATAATTTTGATTCCTTTAAATTTATTTTTAAAATCAGGTTGGCGGGTTTTTTTTCCCTATAAGTCCTAATGAGTTTACACACCCTTTTCAGGGCTGCTCCTGCTTATCCACAGAAGTGTGATCTGACAGGTAGTATGTTGCACTGCTGTGTCTTGCATCCTGGCCTTCTTGCCCTGTTCTTTCCCTGTTCCAAGGCTCCAGCAGGAAGATCAGTCTAGACTGAATTGCACAGTGATCCAGAGCATTTGAACTTGTTGAATTACATTTGCACTCCCCTAGTAAAATGATTGCATTCTTCATCTGACTGAGCTCTATCTTGTATGTAGGCTGAAATTGGTGGTTCTTTGCTGTTTAGCATCTTTCCTAAAGTAGACCAGTAGACTAGAGTAGACTCTGGTCTATTTCTCTTTTATGAGAAAAATTTGTTGCTGTCAACAGATTACTTTGATCTAGAACATCCAGGCAGGGCTGTGTTCCCATTGTTAGTTACAATGACAAGTTTAAATTAATTTAGAGATTAAAAGGCAATATTCTGGAAAGAAAATGAGGATCTGTCAGTGGGAAATAGCCCCATGTCTTGTAATTAAAATGAGTGCCTTATTTTATGGATCACATAAGCTATTGTAGGAGGAGAGAAGGCTTGGAATAAGAATTGAATAAAGGTTTAGAGAGAAGCCACTTGATGAAGCTCTTTATAGAGTAAGAATGTGTTTGCATCATTAACCACTTGGACCACTCTGAAAAAATTAAATTTCTCAGTTTGTCTCATGAAGTGGCAGGCATGTGCTCTTGCTGAAGAGTTACACACCTCCAGTAATGGACATGCATAAATTCAATCACTTCTGAGGGCACAGATTTTTTTCTTGCATTAAGAATGCTACATTTTGTCCAAAGATCTATAAAAATTGTACGATATTAAAAAGGTAGAATACTTTCCTGGTAATGATGCTTACATCAGAGTACTTACTACTCTGCCAGATATTGCCATCTGTGAGAGATGGCAATTTTAGTCTTCTTTCATTAAAATAAAATGAAAACCCTTAATGCAGTGCAACTAAGAGGATGTTTCAAAGTTTGGACTAGACTGGGAGCTTTTGAGACTTCAAGAACTGATACCAGAGAATTGTGTCATAAGTTGTTCTCTCCTCACAGACCTGAAATCCAGTCATCTTCTACTCTGTAAAGACTTGTTTATTGCAGTGTACTCTGAGCATGAGGTATAAAATGGGAATTTGGAGGCAATGTGGACCCACTGTACTGAGTGTAAAAATCTTGCAATACATCTAACATGCTTTTACTAAGGGGTAATATTGCATTATTTTTTCAGGGTGTATTTTTAGTTCCTTACCTTTATTGATTGATCCTAATTAATAAGCTCTAAATATCTAATGTAGAAATGTTTCTATTGTAAGTGGGAGAATGTTATCCTTAAGAATGTATTATTAAGCCACTGTTCTGCCAAATTACCATATCTGAGCAAAGGTAGACATAGACAACTTCTATAGAAATATGACTTTATTTGGCTGAAGCTGAAAATATGAAATGTCTGAAATACAATCATTCAGCATATGTATATTGAATGGAAATCATATAGAAAAATATTTGTTTCTGTTGTGACAAGAAAATATTTGGAAGAACCCTTGATTCTTCCTGCTGAGCAACCCAATGAAGAGAAAGATTTGATTCTTCAGGTAAACTGTCTTAAGTTTGTCAGCATAATTTGATATTGTTTTGGAGTGCTTCTCTTAGGACTTGGAATCATTGCTATCATTTTAGTAATGCTAGGTGAACTTGTCTATTTTTCTAACACAGTGATGGAAAAGTAATCCAAACAAAGTCACTTTCTAAGAGAATCAAACCTGAAAATCAGTGTGGCATTTTGTGCTTCTCTGCAATCTGGGAAAGACTTTATCGAAAGTTGCAATATTTTAATGAATAAGACTAAATGATGTCATAAATGAGTGGCATAAAATAACACTAAGTATGTGCAGAATTCTCTTTGTTTCACTCAAGAAGTTTAAATCCTCAAAGAATTATTATTATGGGAAGGGCAGTGTAGACACTGTAGTTTTGAAGCAGTAATTCGTGTCAATACTTAAATTTGAAGAGAATCACTTCCAAAAATTATAAAAAATATGTATACTAATGTGGAAAATGAGGGGTTGGTTTTTGCAGAATATTTTATCAGAATAGTTTTAAGTTTGTATAGGCTATAGAAGAATTTGAAAATCATGAGTATGCCTTCATTTAATTCAGTTTTATTCACTGTTTCTTTTTCATATGATTTCTAGGATCAGTGTTATTTAGGCAAAAGAAAAATAAAAACCTCACCATACCAACTTAATTTGATGAAAGAAACATCTGGTGTTTCATTGTTGAGATTCCTAACAGTTTTAAATAATTTCCAAACCCTGCTGACTTTTGGAGAAGTAACAAAAATGTTGTTGAAGATTAAAGGAGGGTTCATGAGGTTTCTGTTCCAAGTACAAAAAGAAAGAGGCTTTTCTTTTGGACTTGTGTTTTCAGTAGACTGTTTTCCTCCAGCATAATGTTTTAGAAAGTCCTGTGTTCTGCTTTTAAGTAAGGAGTAGTGATTATAAGATCAGAAGAGCTGATTATTGGCTGTACAGATAATAAGAATATTTCTGAGTTTATCTTAGACATGTTGTCATTGGGAAAATTTGAAATTTGCAGTATTTATTAGAGATTTTGTGTGAGTTTTTGTGTACTCAGAGTCCATGCCAAGATTATCTGCTTCTAGGAGTAATAGTAGCATAATGATTTAGTAATTTGAAAATGTGTATATGAAATTCTGAAGAAATTTTTAGAGGGACACAGTTTACCAACAAATGTGCACATATACCAGAACAAGGGACATTGTTTCATGCAGGAAATTTTCAGGTGAAAATTGTTCACCTTTCTTGCCAGCTGACTCTTGTTTGTCCGTAGTGGCCTACAGTTCCCCATTAGAGTAATACCAAATAAAATGTAGTAAATCTTACTTCTTCAAGCATGCTTTTCTTCTCATACATTCATTATCAGGTAATTTCACATTCCAAAAACTTGTGCCACTGCAATAATATTTGCTATAATACTTGTTCTATATTAAAAAAAATACTTCGGCACTTTGAGAGAAGATATAATTTTAAATTAAAAAACCTGTAAAGACAGTGAAAGCCACAGGATTTTTGTCTGTCAACAGTAAAAAAATTGAATTTATTAATCAGTTAATTACATGTACTTCAGTGTTATAGTTTTTGTGACAATTCAGGAATGATTGCAAGTATTTTGCATCTTCACATTATAAATGAGTTATAAAGTATGTTCATGTTACTGGTAGACATGGCTCAGCATAGATGTAGATGTGAATTAGCTGTTTGTCTAAGTTAAAAATCTGCAGACTTACTGATAAAATTTCTGCTTTTTCATCAAGTGACTATGAAGTTAAAACTTTGTTTTTCATGTCTGTAATATTACATATTTTTTATTCAAGTACTTCAGATTGCTGAATGTGGTCGATATTTCAGGCAAGTGGTAATGAACACATTTGACTGTTTGCACGACTTGTTAAAGTATTGCATTGAATAACTTTATATCTTTATCAACCTTAAGTGAAAATTTATTTTTTCTTACAGAATGTGATATTTTGCTTCAGTAAAGTATGCTCCAGGTGTTACTCCTTCAAGGCTAGTTGCTGAAAAGCTAAGTTTGACAAATTTTGGTGGAGAGTCTGATTTACAAATTCTTTCAGGAGCTCTATTCTACAAATACTGGACATTTCAAAGGCTGAACGTTCAGTACTATGAAAAGATATTCTCTAAATGGTAAAGGTTTGTACAGTTCTTCGGAGTTGAAGTCATAAGAAGAGTATAAGCAAATTTTCCTGCTGAATATATTTTTCCTTTTAAAGTAAGCGGAGTTCACTGGCAATGTGAGAATGCATGTATACGTGAAAGTGTGGGAGTGTGAGTGTGTGTGTATATCAGTGCGCATTATGCAGATTTAATAACTATGAAATGCAGTTTTGAAAGATGTAGTATATGGGAGAATGAATTTATCTAAATGTATATAAATGTATCTACTTACCAGATTTGTTAGTGTCAGTGAAATTGACTTATTTAACAGTAAATTCTTACATGATTTAGAATGTATAAAAATAAACATGACCTTACTGCCACATTGGCACATCTAAGAGCTAATTTTAGACAAATAAAAAAAAATTTTTTTAAATTTCTTTACAAGAAAATGTAAGGGAGAAAAAGATTTGGTTCTAATGGACAAAATAGCTCATTTTCATTTAAGACGTCTTTCTTCCATAGTTCTGAGCCTTGTGCTGTTGTATGTGGTAAAAGAACTAAAAAAGGAAAAGTAGGTATCATATCATGCCTACAGCTTTACTTTCTCAAAAAGGACTGTTTGCTCACAGAATTACTAACAAGAATCAAGATACTTACATGCCTCAGTATTTACCAGCATGTTACCAATGAACTACTTCGTTAAATAACATTGCTTTGACAATACTCATATAGAAATAAATGAAACTAGGAAATTCTTGTATGACATTTTCCTAGAGCAGCTTCCCTTAGTGGGAGTCTGTTAATGACTTGAATGACCCAAACCATGGTGTGTACCTCAGGTAACCAGAGCAGTAGAGTCTGTTCAGAGTTTTGTAGATGCTGCACTGGATCCTTGTCTTGTTGGTCTTCCTTGTGGAGGGGTACCTTGCCATTAGCATCTAGAAATGGTCTGTGTGGAGGCTATGTGGTCAAAGCGAGGGGAAAAGGCCTTGTGTCTATATTCAAGAATTTAGTTTAGCAAGGTTGGCTTTGGGCTCTTACAGTTTGTTAAAGATACTATTTAAATAAAGAAATCCAAAAGTGAAATTCTGCCCATCCGAGGTCAGAGGATGATGCAAGTGAACTAAGTTTCATTATCTAAATCATGAAACTTCTCTTAACTAGAAACATACAAACTAATATTCCTTTGACCTTTCTCTTGATTTAGTAAGTGGTTTGTCTTCAGCAAGGCATTGATCTGACACACTGTAATATAGGCCAGTGTCTGCCCTCATAACACAAATACTTTTTTACTTTTTTTCATTCTGAAGAACTTATACATGATCGTGTATGTTGGTATGTAATAAACCTAGCCTTTAAATCTGATCACAGTGTTTGACTACTAAATCTAGATGAATATAACTGCTCTTGATTGTAAAATAGTTGCACTTAAAATCACCAGCACTTAAAATATCCAGTCTAGCATCAGAACAGAAACATTTACTGTTACTTGACTGTTTTGTAGTTGTTCACTGGCATCTTATTGTTATGGTGTAATGTCATTTATTCAATCTGGAGTTGACCGTTCATGTTAATTTTGGCTATTAAATTAAGTAATCCGTCTTTGTTGAGGTAATTTTGTAAATAAGATTTCCTGAAAGAAGTGTCTGCAGGCAAGTTTGCTCTGTAATTATTTGAATATTTAAGAGCTGGAAGTCCCAAAGGTGAAGCAGACATTTATTTGAAACTAATTCTCTGCACAAAATGCAATTATAAAAAAAGTATATATTTTTTGTTCAGCTGGAGACTTTTGCTTCATAGCTACAAGACTTTGTAGCCTCTGTGGATGGAATGTAGGCCTCAGTTAACAGTTACTCAGTTAACAGATATAAAGAAAACAAAAACAGTTCTGTAGAAAACTCTTTAGGTTGCCTTTACAATAGTGGATGCCTGTTGATTTTTATTCTACATAGTATTCTATGTTTTTTGATAAATACATGTAACTATATTAAATTTTACCAAATGCATACTAGGTTTAGTACAAATTTTTTTAACTGGAAAAATGAATGAATCAATCAAAATTAAATAATTTAGAAAAAAATCTTGTGAAATAGTATGGGATCTAAAATGATATAGCAACTTTATTATATTCTATGAAAATACCTAATATATAATATAAAACATTAATTCATTAATGAATGCTTTCTAATTTCTAAGACTAATTGTTCACTCTGTAAATGCAGCTAAATGGAGAATCAGTATATCAGGAAAACTTGCATTTATGGTGTGGTATATGGCTACAGTGGAAGATTTTCCTGGTTTTCCATTTCTCCAGTTTAGAATGTAATTCTAGCCTTTTGAACTACAGTATTTCAATACACTTCTGTTTGATACTAGACATTGAGTGTGGTATTTCTGTCTCTTTTGCTCTCTTTCTTTTTTCCTTTGCCGTGGTATGTGTATGTGCAAACGAACGTGTGCCTGCACCATCTCCCTGAATGTTTGTCACGTCCAGGTAGTAAGAGGACCATGTACTAATTAAATGTGTTTCTTGTGAGATTGCAATCAGACACTAAAGGCACCACTACACTGAATTAATAGTTTGTGTGTGTGTGTGTGTGTGTGTGTGTGTGTGTGTGTGTGTGTGTGTGTGCAGTGTTTCAGTAATTGAATTTGTAAAACTCTTGAAGTTAGGCCATCAGTTTTGCTTAAAGGTGGGTGGTAGGGTGCCTTTGTCCTATGAAGGGCATTTGTAAAAATGTATCTAATTAGCTCTTGAAGTAGATTAGTTACGTAGTATTATCGCCTTGTACACATGCCATTATTCAGTGATTTACTTCCGAAGCAAGTTGAGATAAGGCCACTGAAGACTTCTGAAATTCATAGTGAGAGTGTTCACACAGGGATTTATAAATCCACATTATATTGATTTCCACCTGGTTTTGGGAATACTTTTTCCTAAGGAATGAAGGCATGAGATATATGTGTTTTGAGGTCCCCATGTGGAAGACAGGAAAGTCCCAGATGATGTGTAGTGATCTGCAATCACTAAGATGATCTATGTGATTCGTAGCTGGTCTGCAGAGCCTTACCAAATAAGTGGGTTTTCAATTTGACATAGAGTTATTATATCCTTATGTCTCGGGAATATTTCCATACTGTCTTTGATTACTTGCAGCTGCATCTGGCAGACATATTAAAGGTTAGAAAAAAATCACATACTCTGTTTGAAATCACTATAATCAGTGATCTTAGAATGCTTCACAAATTATAAGGCAGAACTCATATTTAAGAGTTTTCCACTCAAATAACTGTAGAAGCTTGGAAGTCCTGTTACTAAGGTATATACTGTCAGTCACACACATGTAAATATGTTGTGCTTTAATCTGAAGTTTTGCAACTTTGCAAATGGTAATCATTATTTAGACACAAGTAACCTTAAACATTAATTTAAGTGTAGATAACAGTTTTTAGTTATTCATACAAGCTTTAAGGAGGATGTTAACTGGAAAGACAATTCATTTAGAGACTATATTTTGTATCTTGATCATAAAAAATTAACTCTCTTGTGGCAAAGCTGTGAAGCACATGTTAAAAATTAAATCTAGTTTAACTATTCTTCAGCAATTTATAGTTCATTTTCTTACAAAGATCTATTCTATGCAGTAAATTTTTAGGGATATTCTGCATTTTTCTGACTGGCAGTGCTCAAATTTTCTTGCAATGCATGTGAATAGGCATATACAGGCACAGGTCTAGCACTTCCTTTTCGTTGTTATTATTTTGGCTGTTGTACGCAATATTTCATTTAAGATAGACATTATTAAGGTGGTGAATAGTGCTGTGCAGTGATATGCTTAGCAGTAACCTTTACTCATAATGTGATATTGTCTGTATGTCTTATTTTGTTCAGCTTTCTCTGTCACTGATGAAGCCTAAGGCTGCTGTTTCTTTGAGTTGCTGATAATTTTTTATCTGATTAACTGACACATTTAGTTGAAATCAGACACAGCCCTTAGGCTGGGCATGGATTTAATTTAAAAAGTATCAAAGGTTTGCACTGTGTGCTGTTTAATCATCATGTTTATCAGGCAAAGAAAAATTACCGGAAGGACCATAGGGAGAGGGTTATCTTAAGGAGCAGTAACTTGGGAAATTGATAGTAACTCTGAGGTAATTTACAGCTAACTTTTACATTCATTAATATAACATTTCCCACTAATAGTTACAGTGCATGTAATATACTAATTAAATTGAAAACATTAGCACTAATTTTCTTTTTGCTGAACTATGAAAGGGTCAGGTAAAGACCTTAAAATATGAAATGATAGAAAACCTCCCTACTGCTACTACTGCAATAAATTTTTTACTTACTAGTAGAATACTTCTACCAGTATTGTATGCTCCAATGCATATGTAGTAATTTCCTCAGATTACTGTTACTATCATTAATTGAAAAAAAAGTCAAAATTAAAATGACAGTGTGCTAGTATAAATGAATCCTCTCTGTTAATCTTTTACTTTAGCTGTGAAGCTGTATGTTAGAACTGTACATGGATAGAACAGAGGCACCTTAAAAACAGCAGTTATGTTTTAGAGCTTTCACAAAACTGTTAAATTTTTTATACTATTTCCTGATAGGAAATGCAGTTAACAGTAGTTTATGATACACAAAGAGCAGCAATTTTGAATTTTGTTGTTCATTAAACTGTTGAAAATAATAAATAACTTTAGGACGCCTTAAATTGTGTGTTTTAGTACAGTTACAGTTGCAAAGATCAATTAGCTATTCTAACACAATTGTTCATGAAGATTATTGATCTTGTCCTGTGTACAGGAATAAATTAACTCTTACAGCAAGACATACAATAATGGTGTAATTTCACTTACTGTTAAAACATAGCTAGTAATTATCTTGGGTACATTAAAAAAAGCTATTAACAATGTGTTATTTAGTTGCTTTTTAACAGTTTATTTTTCTACCTGCCTTTTGAAATGAGTACTTTTGGAAGCTCTAAAGGGGAAAAATAAGTTTTAAAATGTAATATGGAAAATAAAACTTTGTTGGCATCTGTATAGATTTGTGTTTAGCGTCTGGTTTTATGTGCACATTGCATATTTTGTGTTGTAGTACTTTGTGACAGAGTATATTGTACTGAGTATAAGCGCTTTCTGAATTATCCAAATATTCCAGAGAAGCAACTTAGTTTTATTTTAGAGTAGCTTACTGCACTAGAAACATATTAGTAATGTTTAACATAGGTAAATAATCTCTTAAATTAACAGTACATGATGCTTTTAAAAAAAAAAAATTTAAAAAATCCACTCAACCCAAGAAAAAAACACCCTTCCACATTAACTTCCTTCAGATGTTTTTCTGTTAACTGTTACTTTATATATGATACAGCATATCATATATCATCTTTCCTTCTGAATTTTCCCAAGTTCACTTCCTCGGCTTCTGAGTTCAGTGCAGATCCCTGATATTTACCTGCAGATGTCAACTTGGTTTACCCTTGCTGAGTGCAGTTTTGTGAACATGCTTTTAGTTGTACCAAACCTGAGCAGATTCCACATTGAAAGTGAAGGCACTATTGATTCTGGGATGGATTCTCTGCTAACCATGATCAACTCTTAGTCAAACAAAATTCTGTATGTTTGCAAGGTGTCCAATAACTCTTTCAATACCGAAGAATAAGTCCGGTGAAGAAGTAGCTCTCAGTTAGTACTCCTTGCATGCTTCAAGTGCTGAGCTGAATATACTGTGGGGCAAGGCTTTATGTAAACTTTGTCCAGTTGAGGAGTTTATGAAGGTTATTAGACCATATTTTTTTTCTGTTCTGCCTCATACTCCATCCTTCTTCCTTTCAAATGTTCTTATGTCTTGAATGTGTGGCACTCCAGCCTTAATTTATTGAACTGGACAAAATAGGGGGATTGAATTTATTCCATTTCATGGAATAGTTCTCCTATTTCAAAGCATGTATTAAGTACATTGGTGTTTCTCCTTGTGGAAGCTATTGTCTGGACAGTGACGAAAGTTAACATTTGCTCTTTACCATCAGAAGAACTGAATGAAAAGAGATTGTGATAAATAACTACCCTTGAGGAGTTTTTAAACATGAATGCTAACCACAACTGCAAAATGACATAATGTACTGCCATTTCAAAAGACAATTATAACTTGTGTATTCAAAGGAAATAAACTAGAGTACGTGCAGACAATCTTCTGTGTTACTATTTAAATCAGATTTAATGTAAGTTGTAAGCAAGCAGCCAATAGTAGCCTTGTTTTTCCATTACTAACATAAAGATGTATTGCATGTATGTATACATATTTATGTTTGTGTGTGTATCTCTATGTCTATGCATTCATAAACATACACATCCAATGTGTTACAGATTTGTATAGTAATAAACACCCAAACAATCTCAAAGCAAAACCTATGAGTAATCTTCTTGACGCATAAGTTTCAAGCTTGGGCTGTTGTTTCAATGGTCATTTAGTGTAAGTTCTGTGACCTTCTGTGGCTTTTTAAATTCCATTACCCTAGCATGGTTTTGAAATTTCCTAGGACTCATGACTAGAATTTTTTAAATCCCAAACAAGTAGGTCTGTGCAACAGTTCATTTTAGTATAGAAGTATTGTGTTTGTATAAGAACAGAACATTTAAGTCTCTACTTCCATTTACTTTTATTTTTAATTTGAGGAAGTTTTCTTACCAAGTGTCTTTGCTGATGCATATATTTTGTCAGAACTTGAAAAACAGAATGAATAAAAAATATGTTTATGGCTCTGTGAGCTTGTTAAAAATGTATTGGGCAAGTCAGTTGCCATCTTCATGGATGAACAGGAGATGCTGTAAATATGTCTATTTGGGAAATCAGATTTCACTGCATGTTTGATTATTATGAGGATACCATATTTTTTTTTGAAGTTTGTGATATAGTTACTCTCTTAGATCTCTCATCCACCTATTTATTTCCCATTCTTAGAGAAAGAAGAGTGTACATAGTGCAGATATATATAATGAAATATAATCAAAACTATTGTGGTGATTACAGATCTGCAATGCTTTATAATAAATATTATTATGGTAATGAATATCTTGTTTGCTTTGATGAAGTAAGAGAAATGTGTGTGTTATTAAACAGGTTGCTCAGAAAAGTTGTGGATTCCCTATCATTAGAAATGTTCAAGGCCAGGTTGTATGGGTCTTTAACTCAACCATTCAATGATTCTGTGATGAAAGAATGTGGAAAACTGTATATGATATTTATGTAGCCATAGAGATTAATCTACTTGTGAGACAGCAGTTGTATACCCTTCTGTTTGTTTGTATCAGATACTTCAAAAGCATTTACCAAACTTAGTTGATGTTGATGGCATAGTTTGCCTCTGGTAACTTAGAACTGTGATGAATTAGTAACATAAACAAAAACATAGGTAATATTTTTAGACATGTTGGTCGATGTCTGCACATTGTGAGAAAGGACATTTTGAAGGAATTGCTAGGGTTGTTATTTTTACATAAAAATAAAAACAAACAATATTTATCTGTCATGTTTTCCAAGACTGTTACACAACTTTCTAACCTTTTTAAAAAGGGCTTTGAGGAATGCAACTTAAGTGCAGTTTTAGCAGTACAGGTAGACTGCATATCAAAATAGCATGAAACAAAGGAGTATGGAGAAATCATTTTAGATATACTTGAAGATTTGAGAAGGCTTCATGAATTAGTTGATCAACTTTATTTAAAGAAAACTCTGCTTGCACAACTGTGTTACCTTTTTAAGAAATGTAATTGTAGATGGGTGAGTTGAGTAAATTGAAGTCTCTGTGATCTAAAGTATGAAGTATCTTTATCCTAAAAAGAGCTTTGAAATATTGCAGAGAAAGCTCAAAGGGAAGCAGAAAATATTGTATAGATAATAGTAATAATAATAATAATAATAATGATAATAATTATTTGATCCATCATTGGATAATAAACGAGAGACAGATAAAACTTGTTTCTCAGTACTATTACATTGGATATATGAGAAGCATCAACCTGAACACTCTTTGATTTGGCATTAAGCTTACATAACTTGAATAGTGATATATATTTTAGATATTTTGATAAATACAGTGACTCTTACATCTGAAATGTAGATGGGTGTGAATAACTTAGGAATTTTGTTGGGCAAATATGAGAATTAATGTAAAGAATAAGATAACAGATTGAGGGAAGAATATCCCAGACAGGCATAAAGCAGAACATTTTTCACTGTATTATAATTTTGAATAAAGCACCTTCTGCATCATTTTACTGATAAGAAAGGAACTGAATTTTAAATTCAGCAGCTCAGCGAGCAAAGACTGATTTGATTTTGAAATTCATAACAATGCTGCCATTTCACTTGGGCTATGATTCAGATAAATGCTTTACCTAGATTGCCAAGGATAACTGCTTATCCTTTGTTCCCCACCTTGGTTGGGCAGCTGATGTGCATGTTGCAGTCAGAATTGTTCTGACCTTTACTAGGCAAAAACTCCTGTTACAGTCGACGATGCTTCACCATCCAGCTGATACAGTCAAGGGGCACTTCACTGCTCAGCTTGCTTAGTCAAGGCTTAGCAGGAGTTCCTAAGATCATAGAGTAGGCCAAAAGAGAAAGGCAGGGGCAGGATGCATCATCACAGGTATATAATTGAAAATTTTGTTTTAAAATCTTGTTGTAAACTTCACAGGATTGTGAACAGGTCCAGAAAGTAAGTCATGCTGTGTAGTTATGATTGACCTTGGTTAAAAGAGAAAAACAACTTTTACCAAAGTCCATAGATAGAGAAAAGTTTAGAAAAAGAAAGTTCAGCATGTTGATTGGGACTCAAGCAACTTAAAAATGCAAGGGCTCACAAAATACTGGAACTATGTGCATTTTGAAATGTTATATTCTCAGTGAGTTTACAAGAAAAAATAAAGTGCTGTTTGTTTGCTTAGGTAATTTAAATGAGACAGAGAAAATGTGTCTTGGAAAACCTTTTTTTATAGAAGAATTTTTAAAAGGTGATGTTGAGTTAAGTTTCCTGCTAGTTTTCTTGCTCTGGTGTTGGGATAAAAAGAGTATTCTCACACCCTCTTGTGCTGCGCACCATGGCAAATACTAGGCATTTCAGTTGATTGTATGTTGTATGTTGCAGATAATTATTTGTAGGTGGGATAGCTAACACCTCACTTATAGTAAAAAGCTGGAAGGAATTTTCAGGATGTCTGGAAAACTTCATAACTGGATAATCTGTTACATCTGATACCTTTCAGTTACCTTGGTTATTTCTTCTCTAGAATGGTAGTTGCGTCAAGAAGATTGTGCTAGAGTAATAAGCATGCAGGAGGTCAGCTGAGCTGCTGCCTTCTGTGCAAGATCTGCATTCCAGCCTATTCTGTTCTGTGTACTGGACGCAGAAAAAAAAATATTCGTGGTTGATTCTGCAAGTAGAAATACTGAATCTCTACAGCTTAAACCATTATATACTTCTGTCCTTGATATTCCATGTCTTTTTTCAGGACAAAGAAGGAGTGGAGGGTGTATCTGTGGGAGCCATTCTTTCTGACTACCAGAGAATTCGAGTTGAAGATGTGTAAGAAAATATTAATCTTTTTCAGTATACACATTCTGGAAAATACTCATCTGTTTTCTAACTCAAATTTAAAGTAGAGACAGTTGCCTGATTTCTCATGTTCTGTGATGCCAAATGCATTCTATTCATTGATATAGGTATTTATTTTTTCTCTCTTTTTTTTTCCTGTTTTTCCCCTGTGAAACCATGTGTTCATTAGTAAAAATCTAGTTGAGACTATACCAGAGTTTTTGATTGCTCTTCAGATCTCTCTTCATCTGTTGAAAATACTCTGAGTTTTGGTATGAAAATAGTTGAGTGAGTTCAGTTCTTTGATTTCAACAGAAAGGTCACTCAGTTCCAATGACTGCAGTGTTGTGATCAAGTCCCTCTATTTTTCACCAGAGTTTTAAAACAGAGGAACATCCTGTGACTTGTTATCAGGAAATAAATACAAGACAATCCTTATGCGCACATCTTCCCTTAATTCCTTAAAATCTAGCATTTGTTATTATTAATCAGGAGCTTCCATTTGCCATTTCTATTGTGTACAGTCTAAATTCTATATAGAATGTGATTCTTTTAAGAGTCTTAATTAACAAAGAGGATTATGTAATGGTAATTGTGTCTCTTATGTAGGCCAATATTTGATCTGAAAAAGATGTTCACTATAAGTGTCTGATGAAATGCAAAACCACCTTGTGTTAAAAAGT
The DNA here is from genome assembly GCA_026261815.1 of Monarcha castaneiventris obscurior. NCBI lineage: Eukaryota > Metazoa > Chordata > Aves > Passeriformes > Monarchidae > Monarcha > Monarcha castaneiventris. The sequence continues at coordinate 30,073,614 of JAMPIT010000894.1, read as the reverse complement.
AATTATAGTTTCATGAGTTCATTAAGTATTTGTTGATGATGAAAGCAAATATCTGGAACATGTGTTGGGATGCCAACTCAGCTCATGTCAGCAAGTTACAGAGCACGTTTGCTTTCTTTACAGTTTACATAGATAGATTGCAGTCAGAAATAACTCCTTCCTGTTTCTTTTCCCTTAAACATTTTAATAGTTGCCTCTCATGTTAGATAAAAAAAGATCACTTTTGTTGATCGTGAGTTTTGCATCTTTACCACAGGTAAGGGATTGGCAGGAAATCATAGTATTCCAAGCAGGCTTGATTATTTCCAAGGTTGCTCAGTGGTAAAATACTTCACATTGATCTGTAGATTTAGCCCTTGCAATAAGGTTGTTTCATATGAACTGTCCCAGCAACTTGGATTCAGTTAATTTTTTAGCTGAAGTTAGGCACCTAAGTGAACCACTTTACATTCAGAGCTGCTAAATATTTCTATTTAAAAACCTAGTGCTCTGTTAAAACATTTGAAAGTAAAAAGAAAACCAGTCAGATTATATGGGTGCTAACTATGCATTTACATGTCAACGTTAAACATACATTTGACTATAAAGTCTTGACAATCATTATAGTGGGTCTATCTAACATATGGAGAAATGCCCATATATGTGAGAAAGACCATGTATTAGAAAAAACATGGTAATTGACAAATAAATGTAAATCTTAAGTGCTCTGAACTAGTCCCATAGTTAAATGTTTTAAGCTTTTCAGAGCTAGACTGTCCACATTTAATCACAAACTGATGGTTCTTGACAATTTACAGAAACATTACCTATCAATAATGCAAATTAGTGATTCTCTAAAGTGATAAACAATCAAATGTTGTGCATCAAATGCTGTCTATATATGATATGTATCAAAACAAATTATTAACTTTACAGTAACAAGTTGTTAATTTGTATCACAAGCTGTATATATTTTCTTGAATGATTCTTTTCCTTGGGTGTTGATCCAAATCACAGCAACAAATTCAGCATATTGTACTAGGACACATGCCTCATTTATCACAGAGCAGTAACTCTGGCCATAGCTGTGTTCACAAAAGTGGTGACTTCCTAAGGCGCGAATTGCTTTGTGTCCCAAAAGGTTTGGGAATGTGTTTTGTTATGGCTTTACTTGTGTTCCTGTGCAGATCTGTTTACTTCAGTGAGTTGCATCTTATGTAGATGAATTATAGTCACAACAAGTTTATTTCTTTTTTTTTTTTTAATATATATTAGACTTAATGTTTATAATGAAAGATTCAAATGGTAAAGTATTGTAATTGAAATTATGGAATAAAAATTATTTCAGGGTAGGAAAAGAAATTTTCATTAATTTTGCATGAATAATGTTGTGTAAAAGCATAATACTTTGCTTTATCCAATTTTTTGTTTGTTTTTAAGGTGCAGAAGGCTTGATCTTCAGCCTTTAGCTTACCTCTGGCATTGTAACCAGGAAATACTGCTTAAAGAAATGATATCATCTAACATTGAAGCCATAATCATAAAAGTGGCAGCTTTTGGTATGTATTCAGATTCTGAACAATATTGTCTACTGAAATTTCCCATGGACAAATCCACAACATAACAGAGGAAAACAGAATTTTTGTTCTATGTTTTAGGATATGAAATGTTAATATCAAGGAAATTATAAAAAATGGCTCAATAACAGTCATGATGTCTGAATAATTAATTTAACAAGATGCAATTCCTTCTTAAAGGAGATGTGGAAAAGCTGGAAATTAATTCTTCCTAACATTAAATTCTTCTCATAATTTTTTTGTTCTGGTTTGGTTTTTATTTGCAGTAAAGATGCATGCATAATTCAGTAGTTCACAGTATTGTCATTTATAGATGATGCAGGCTGGTGACTAGACAATATTATAAAGTAACCGTGAAAGTTTTAATAGAAATACATCAAGTTAATATCAAACAAGATATAATTATGAGGCCAAAATATTTTGTTTAACAGCAGTCTTGGAGTTGGTAAATCATAAAAGCAAACAAATAATCCATCATTGCCTCTAAAATTTTTTCGGTATTTAAAATGTAGTTGTTTAGCATACCAGAAAATCAATGTCTTTTCATTGCCAGCTATGTAGAATGAAGTTTTATAGTGAAGCAAATCAATATGAAAGATAACTTATCTGTTTATTGCTTGAATGTAAAGATAAGGTCAAATGAAGTTTTATGAGAAGGCTTATGGAATGATGTGCTTTAAAAGCCTAAGGAACACATGAGAAACGTTACTAATACAATATATTAATTTCAGGCCTCTATGCAGTTTTCTATTTCAGAGAAGCAAATAAGTTTTTAAGCATAAAATGTGACCAAAGGACCTTTTATTTTGTGGTTGATTATAAATTTCTGGTCCACTATAGCAAAAAACGGTTTTGTCATACAAGTGGCATCAATGGTTAAAGATCTATGTTTGGAAGATAGTGTTGTGTAATCTTTCATTAGAAGTCTAATGGCTGGTTTACCTGGGCAGCTTTCCCATCAAATACCTAATCTCTCTTTCTCTTAAAACATGCTTTATAACAAAATAATTTCTCCATCATTATTAACCAAGAATTGAATTATAATCCCTTTAGAACTGGAAGGATTTAATTAATTTTTTAATATTAATTGTTTTTAAAATTTTATTTATTTATTCCTCTTTATCTGGTATAGTTTCTAACTAGTTTTTACATTGTCACTATGATGGTCTCGCTCTATCATTCTGTAGGATCTGCTAGGGCTGAAGAGAAGGATTAGAATGATTAGAAATACCACATTCATGTACAGGTAACAAGCAATGTAATTTAATAGTGTTTTCCTGAATTTTTGTAGGTCAGTTAGAAGTACATAGGAATGGAATGCCATGTTTTCTACTACAAAACACTTGGTTTTAAATTGGAAAAAAAAATAAATATACCAATTTTAAATAATCGTGTTCAGGCCACGTAAAGTACATTTATATATTCATGTTATATTTCCATGAAATAGAATGCTTTCGTTGCTTATACTGGCATGAAGAAAAAAAATAAAGTCCACAAAGCATATGTAACATGTTTTTTCACATCAGAATTATTTTTTTAAAGAAAATATATGATTTAAATAATAGATAAAACCATTTCCCAAATAGACATCATTGATGACCTGTCATGCCTGAAGCAAGATAAGCTTGTCTTTTGTACTCTACAGTCTTAAAAAAACTTAAAATGCACTAGTTAGTGCACAAAGAGTGCTTTGTGGGCTATTCATGGGAAGAGCGAATACCATAAATACTTGTAGATAGCAATTAGATAGAAAATCACTCCAAGTTATTTTTCCTTTTTATTTTTTTGGCTACAGGTAAAAGAAAGATCTTATCAGAGTCAATTTCTCACCTGCCTCAGGCAGACGTAATTAGATGTAAGCAAATTTAATGGAGCTTTTGTGCTCTGGGGCCATTCTGTAATGCTTTAATAATTGCATGCCTTATTAAAGTGGATTTAAGGTATGAAGGCTGTTTAACATATCAAGTGGCAAAGAAGATAAGATACAGTTTAACTTTTTGCCTTTTAGATTAATAATCAAAGCTAAACTGCAATGAAAATATTTAAAATAACAGATTTAAGAGTCTGAGGGGTAATGCATTAGGTGATACATTGTACAGTTGTTAATGCAAGAAGCAAATCTGTAACCTGAGCTTGACATTCATCAGCACTGGCATACTTGTACACCCGCCTTGTCCTGTTTTCCATTAACTCAGTGCCAGTATTGACAAGGTAAAAGCCTGTCGTTTTATGTGGAAAACACATAATTATGCAAGTAAATGAGCATTAGTTTAGTACATTTCCCTAAATCCACCATTACAAATTAATACCATAAACTTTGCCAGTGGCAAGAGTTTTCTATCTCAGAGTAGTGTAGTTTTCCAGATGGGATGCCAATTGCTCTCACTTATATGCAAAAAAGTATTGTTTGCAACCTTTTTCACATGCCTTCTGTTGATCTGTAAGTAGATAGCTTTCTTTCCTTTAGAGTGTATTTCAGGGGCTTTAATGATGAGAGAAATATATTTCATGATCTGGCAGCAAACCTGAGCACTATATATAGATGTATAAAAGGTACTTTTGAATATTTACCTTCAGCGCCATTTTCTTGCTGCTAAAGATGCCTGTTAATACATCATACTTTTGTCTTTGAAATATACTTTGAATAGTTCCACTATTCAGTGGAAATCCAGAAATTCAGAATGAGGTTATTCAGTAATAGCTAAAATTGAAGCTGTTATTGATTGTTTTTAACGTGTGTGCCTGAAATTCCAGTAATATCCATTGCTCATGTGACACATTGTAATATGGCACTGTGTAATAGAACAATTGTGCAATATAACACAGTAAGAAGATGCATTTATTACCTCCTTTCTCTTTGGTTGTGTTTTACAGATTGACTAATACTAATTAACTGGCAGAGTATGCATATAACAGATTTAACTTTAAATCTTGGTAATTTTCTATATTGGTCTTAACTGTGCCTCATTCTAAAGCAAATTGCTTCCACTGCAGTACAAGGTGTAATACACGTGGAAGTGAGGGAAGGAGGAGGGTTACATTTGGAAGGTATCTTTGAGTTCCTTAGTAAAACTTGATGTTCAAGTTTATTTACTTTTAATTTACTTATACAGTTAACTATACCTAAATCTTGTTAAGTATTAACACTAAAACTTAAGCACTGCTATACTTCTTAAGCTATGAGAAACTTCATTTCTCATATATATGAGAATATACTTGAAGTTGATTTTATGTCATGCAGTTAGTTTGTCCTCAATGTTTCTAGATTTCTTGAAGTTTCAAAAGTAACATTTATATTGAGTAAGTTTTCTAAGTACACACTGTTACCTCGAGAATGGGGGGTTATGTGGAATTGCTTCTTCAATGTTTCAGTCAAAGTCAGAATATAAACTCAAATTCCTATCTTTTAGGGGATTAATATGCATTATTTGCCATCTCTTGTCTGTCAGGAAATCCTAAGTTCCTTCGCTAAAATGAGCTGTCTGTAGTAAATATATTTAACTTGAGCCTCCTTCAGTGTGAGAAGATATTAATGCTTGCTTCACATGGTCTAGAAAATTGGTATACTCCTGCTATTCATGGAGTCCATTATCCTGATACTTTAGAGATGTGTATGTTTTTGATTGAAAAAGAGAGAATATTACTTCTTGGTATAATGAATCTATTATTTAAACCCAGCCACCTCAGTGTCTATGTTACTGTTTATTTGTATGCCTCTAGTGTACAGAAGTGCAGTCCAGACTGTCTGAAATTGATAGGCACACTCCCATTAATTTTCACAGAGGTAAGATTTACTTGTAAAGAACTACATTAAAAAAGATCTAGCACCACACAGTTCCTGGTTAAGCTCCTGAGGGTGTAATTTAGTGTGCAGATAAACTGATCTAATAGTAAGTTGCTGCCAAAAGGTCGATCTTTCCATCCCACTTCTAGCTGACTCTTCCAAACCACAAGTCTGTGCTTGCTTCTGTCCCTGTAAAGGCTCCAGTGTTTTTGTGGCTGCATGGAGGTGATCCAGCAGGATCTGCTCTTTTGTGAGTGTAGGGAACTTGCTCATTAGAAACCACGGCTGCATGGAGGACAAAACTCTCTCTTTCAATAGAAAGCTTACTACTAATTTGGGTTGGCTGCAATGTCAGATCATATCCTGAAGTAAAATTGGTGATTGTGAGTTTTGTCTGAGCATATCATCTGTGTAATTGAGAGGAACAATGTTCTTTGAAAATGTCTCTAGTTTTTAGTACAGAGCAATTTTAAAGTAATTTTGAGGAAATTGAAGGAATTTGTTATATCATCACAGGGGAAGATACTTGCTTCTTCCAAATAGCATTTTAAAATTCTCAGACCATTCACAAACATAACAGAAGGAATTGAGTAACATTTTGTTAAGAAATCAATATGAGATCGCAGTTGCTCTCTTACATACTGTATAGTAAGGATTGTTTACTTGCTTATTGCTTAGTAAACTAAACGTTGACATTATTCTTATCTAGTTCCGTTTATTTACAGGTGATCATTCCACTGCTTTCTTCCTTGGGCACCTACCAGACACTGGAGCTGTAGTAGAATCTATTACAGTCTTCACAACATTTGCTCTTGATAACATTCTGTTTTATTAATATGAAAAACACTTAGAATCATAGAACCATTAAGGTTGGAAAAAAACTCCAAGAGCCTCAAGTCCCACCTTCAACTGAATATCATTATGTGCACTAAATCATATTGCAAAGTGCCACATCTACCCATTTTTTAAGCACTTAACTTGTTTTTGGAACATTTATTCTGTTTATCATAGTTTGAAGTAAAAGATAAAATGACTGATAATATTTTTCAAGTCCTGTCAAATTTTAATGCTTGTCTATTCCATTAGGGATAATGTATTCTAAAACTAGCCTTAAACTTTTATTAGAAAAATTATCCCTGCACAGTGTTAAAGTATTATCTTGTGTTCACATGTGATCACTTTTAATTCATTTTAGTTTTAATGTTTTTGAAATTATAAATTTGATAAATTACCTATGATGTACTTTGGGAAAGATGTTCTTATTAGTCTTTTCCCCCTTCTAAATCTTGTTTCCTAGCTAGCATATGGTGTTGTCACTGAATTTTCAAACAAATCTTCCGTAACTTATTTGGCCCTTCAGAGCTTAAGTGCATTTGACACTTTTGCCCTAGGCTTGTTCCGTAATATGTTTGTCTACTATCTCATTTATCTCGATAATTCCTGTTATTTATGATTAAAAAAAAATATACCACACCTGTTTGTTCATCAGGCATTGTATGAAAAGACTAGGGAACCCTTATTAAAACAGAGGAGCCATTTTATCTCCAGCCTTTTTTTTCCTGATGGAAAAGATTCACGTGGGAAAAGATCAACACAGATAAATGCAAATTGTATGCAAGACTGGAAATAAAAAAAAAAATAGCTTGGGATTTACTATGTGATGCAAAAGAGATGAGTAAGAGAAAAGAGAACTAGGAATGGATTTCAAGTAAAGAAAAAGTTTGATTCATAGTTGAAAGTTTAGGGAAATAAAAAGAGAAAATAATCTTTGGAGTGTTATTTGCCTTGATGCATGTATGTGAATGACAGATGCTTTGTTACCAGTGTAAGATGAGGTTTTAGAAAGAGATTTTAGTGCATATATATAATGTATAAAGAAATGTTTGAAAATAAAGTGTGTTACAGAAAAAGAAGAAATGAGATATTGCATAAGTCGATTTAGAAACAAGTTAGAGAGAAATATGATTCCCTCTTTGCTAACTCTTGAGCCTATACATTGGAAAATGGGAAGGATATTGTTGTCATAACAGATAACAGGACTCAGAAGACTAAGGCAATGTGCCTGAAAACAGAAAAGTAATTGGAAGTTGACATTATTGAGTGCTTCTTAAGGAGATGTCACAGCCAAAGTAAGAGAGAGATGGCTTAAGAGTGGAAAGATCACTTTGCAGTTTGGGGAGATCACATCATCTAAAGGAAAATTTAATGGAAGCAGCAGGCTAAGAGTGCACTATTAGGCATTTAAAGTGAAACGGGAAAGGTATGGGTTATAGTGAAAAAGAAGAATAATCAGAGAACTTGGAGCTGAAAAATAGTGTAAGGAAAAGAACTTGGTAAGGGATGTCAAAAGCAGAAATAATCTTAACAAAATGAAAATCAAGAGGTGCAAATGGTATATTTTTAATACTAGAATATTGCTTGCTGCTCTCTAATGTTTGATACAATTTAAGTTCTAGATGCCCATTTACATTACAGACTTATGAGCTGAAACAGAACATAAACTCAAACATTTAAAGGCATATCTGTGTTGTTAGAACCCTAGATATTTGCTTTCCAGGTCACTCTGAGTTGAAGTTTTGCAGGACTTCTTGTCCTAGTCTGATCCTTTACTTCTGCTCTAGCCTTTTACTCTTTTGCAGGTGATCTATTGATCTTCCCTGTCAGAAGCCTCTGTTGATTCATTTAGGGATTGTGACTTTTTGAAAGTTTATAACTTGTCTGCGTGGGGATGGATTTAATGAAAATGGCACAAATTTTACTACTTGCACCATGCCTCTTTCTCTTCCACTGAATAAAATTTCAATTATTTTCTACAAAGCTTACTAGAATTAGAACTGTTCGAAGTATGCAATACCAGAATTCTGTAACAGGGAAAAAGCAGCACATATATTTTTATTCATGCACATTTTTATTTATGTGGTGCTAAATTGGTTTAACAATTTGAATTAAATAGATTAATAAGCAAACATTGCTCTTATGAAATTCTAATTAAAAAAATATGTCAGGAAAGTCGTACATATGTGCCTGTATGAACTGAAACTTTAGTAACTTTTGATTTAAGTTTTTTAAGTCCATTAAAAGTCCTGAAAAGAAGTTGACTCAGGCACTACTTTAAATGAGATGAACCATTTGCTGTCTAGGGTCTTGCATTTGATCAAAAGTAGTCTAATGCTGTTATTCAGCAATTCTTCCACAGTCTTTTTCATACTACAAACATTTTAGAGAAGAAACTTCGGAAATTCAACAAGGGCAAATGCAGGATCCTGTACCTGAGGAGAAATAACCCCATGGACCAGCACAGGCTGGCAGCTGAGCTGCTGGACAGCAGCTCTGTGGAGAAGGACCTGGGGGTGCTGGTGGACAAAAAACTGTCCATGAGCCAGCAGTGTGCCCTGGAGGGCAAGAAGGTCAATGGTTGTCCTGGGCTGCATTGGGAAAAGCATGGCCAGCAGGTCAAGGGAGGTGATCATGTCCTACTCAGCCCTGGTAAGGCCCCTTTTGGAGTGCTGTGTGCAGTTCTGGGCTCCTCAGTACAAGAGACATGGAGCTCCTGGAACATGTTCAGTGGAGGGTGACAAAGATGATTAAGAATGTGGAGCATCTCTCTTACAAGGAAAGGATGAGGGAGCTGGGCCTGTTCAGCCTCAAGAAGAGATGACTGAGATGACTGAATTATCTCAGTATATAAGTGTCTGCAGTGGGGGTGCAAAGAGGGTGGATCTAGGCTCTTCTCAGTGGTACTGAGCAACAGCACAAGAGACAATGGAGAGAAACAGAGTCCAGAAAGTTCCACATGAATGTGAGGAAGAACTTCTTTACTGTGCAGGTGACCGAGCACTGGAACAGATTGCCCAGAGAGGTTGTGGAGTCTCCCTCACTGGAGGTATTCAAGAACTGTCTGGATCAAACCTGTGCCATGTGCTCTAGGATGACCCTGCTTGAACAGGGAGGTTGGACCAGATGACCTGCTGTGGTCCCTTCCAACCTGGCTCATTCTGTAATTGTGTTATTTTGTCAAAGAATCTGATTGAAAATATTGCCTTGTTATGTGATGAAACGGTTCAAAATTTCTTCAAAGATTCGTTGAGGTTTCTCTTCTTGAAATGATGACGTTAAATTGCTTTGAATCCTAGATTTAACTAGAACACAAACATCTTTGATGTTAAAAAAAAAACCACACACATAACATGACTTCTATAAAAAATTTTAGATCCTTTTACCTCTTAGAATTCTAAAATTTCATGACATCAGACTAACCTAGTTTAAAACATACTTGAAGAATGTTCAAGGAGGATAAACTGAGGTTCTAATTAAATGGCACTGGAAACATAAGCTAGAACCACTTTGGGGTTAATGTCTTATAACTTTATCACTTAGCTTGAAGAGAGTTACTATATCTACAGGTTCAATCCCTGTACAATTCCCACACTGGATAAATTATTACATACCGTAAAAAAAAAAAAAGGAAAAAAAGAGACGTAGATACACAATCAAGTCACATGAATTTTCCTCTTTTATACAATAAAATAGAAGTATATTCATCTCAAATCTTTCAGAGGTGCATTAATACCCAGTATTTATTGTACTTTTCATTACTTTTATACAAAAATGAAACAGTTTTTATAATTTTTATAATTTTTTTTTTCCTTTGGAAAAAGAAATGCAGGGTCTCCATCCAGTTCACCATTGTTCACACAGTCTTTCATGTGTGAAAGTTTTGAGGAAGTTAAGAATGAACCTGTCAAGTTATGCTAGCAGACAAATAGTTCACTTCCTAGCTCTTCATAGAAATGAAAGCTAAATATGACAACAGGAATAATTTACCTCAAGGCAATTTAAGGTATAGATTTACAAGTTCAAGAATATCTGTGTGGCCTGTGCATTTCTAGTTGGTGAAAGTTATGAGACATTCCTGCACTCCTACAGAGTAAGCCTATGTTATCAGCTAATGCTGTTGTGTACAGGCTTTTCCTGTGTTATTAGAAACATTCTCCTGTATTCTGCACTGTGTAAATAGTGCATGATCCTGCTTCTGAAAATCAGTGATTTGGTATTGTTTATTTAGAAAAAGTCACATTAAAACAGAGGAATTTACCTTCAAAAATAATCCTGTTTTCTCTGTTCCAGTTCCAGCAGTGGTTGCTTTATCCTTTATACTCTTTTTCTTTTTATATGTATTTCTTTACTTTACAGGTCCTATCATCTTATTGTTAACCCTGTTTTCTTTATGATAAAGAGAATGAGATGAAAGAGATTCATTTTGGTTCCAGAAAACCGAAGTATTTAATTATCTCTTATTCAAAATTCTAAATAATTCTACTCTTGGTAAGCAGCTGATTAGGATCTTTCCAGAAACTTTACTGTGCATTGTGCAGCCTTGGAGATTTGTTTTTAACCTTACTTTATAGAAATCCATGAGTGAGAAGATTAACTTTTTGAATTGTGAGGTTGATTAGTCAGGGAAGGATAGAGTTTTTTTCCCCTATATTATCAACAGATAATGGTTAACTCATACATTATTGATGTGTGTGTGTGCTAGTGATTCTTTTACAGTATGTTCATATATTATGGGTTAGAGTTTGGTTCAATGTAGCTTTCAGAAGACCTTTATGTACCACCATTTCTTAAAACCAGTAATTATGATTTATTTTTATTTATTTGAAATTTTATTAAGAGGTGAAAATAGAATTTTTTATTTTTAAAATACTTTCTTAAAAATACAGACAATGTAAAAATTCTGAACATGTATAAAACATGTTCTTGTTAGTCAGATAAGGCTTTAGAATGTGGATTTTATTAGCTGAATGGAATACCATGAAAATGTAATTTGGATTTCTAATGGTCTTGATAAATGCAAGTAATATCAGGTAGTTGCCCCTGAGGTGAGGGCTTCATGCTACACTAATACATATGTACAAAGTGAGGCATTTAAAATATTGTTCCTTTGCATAACTCAACAGTAGTGAAATACCTTTTAGTAATTTTTTTTTCACCATAGAACAAAGCCATGAATTTCTGCCCCAATTTTTTGACTTTGCTGCAGTTCTCTACAACACTTGTCTTGTGGCTGTCCATAAGGGCATTCTGCAACCATTGTTTAAATTTGCAGGAAGGAGTTCTGCTCCCGTCAGTGGCTTTATCAGGAGTTACAGATGGAGTAGAAATTACTTTGAAGTGATTATACCATTTGTGCTATCACTTACTGATTTTACAGTAAAACTAGACTACAAAACTGAAGGTGAAAGCACAAATTTTTTTACTGAGTACTGTTAAAAACAGCATTATCAAATTTTTTGAGATGTTTCTGTCATCATGTACTGGTCTACCTCAAAGAAATAAAGCCCCACCTGCTCTCTTGGCGGTACATAATAACTTGATGGATGTAGTTCAGTTGGGGAGTTAAAAATGCATTGAAAATAATGGGCCATAACATTCTAGGGTTAACATTTATTCATAGATGATGCAATTAAATAAAACAGGCATTAACTTCAAGGTCAGTCAGTGAAGTAATAAAAGTGAATATTTTAATTGAATTCTAATTGCTTCCCATTGATACATGCAAGTTAAATAAAATAGATGTCAGTGCTGCAAATTATAGTTCCCTTCCTAATTAATTTTTTAATTCTACATAGACTCGTCCAGGCCGTGTACCTTGTTGGTTTATCCATGCATTCAGCTTTCTTCACACCTAGTTCCATTGAGAAAATTTTGGAGGATGTGGTACTAAGAATTTACAATACTTTGTTCTTTTTAGTCTAAGCCATTTTAAGAATCTGAATCAATAAAGAAAAGTGTACCAAACAGAAGTATAGGTTTAAAATAACTGTTTTGTAAGTATGGTTCCAAATACTTTATTATACTAATTGTAGCAATAGACATACAGGTTCATCTATGCATGCATACCAGTAGAGATTTGAGATGTGGCTTACTGATTCTGCAAATTGCAAGTTATATTGGTTCTTGATGCCTTTACCAGACAGTCTCTATTCACTCACAATACAAACCTATTGGAAACTAAAAGAAATAGTATTTGTCAAGAGAAATGCAAACTGTCCAAAAATAGAATTCTGCAGAGAAACAGAAAGGGTACATTGCACTTTCACAGATTTTCATGTAGGTGTGGGATATTACTAAAGTGTATACATAGGCAATTTATTTGTATTTTATAAACTACTTGTATCATAGTTTCTTTTAAGTTATTGGTTTGCATTCATTACAGGACAGAACAGAGGATATCCATATTATCAAAGAGAACCTTGCAAAAAAAATAATGTGTTATTGTGTCTGGTTCCGACAACTTTTTCCCTTCTCGTATGTTTGTAATGTAATTTAGAGGAAATCAATCTGATTTTATCAAGGGGAGAGAGGTTGATTATCTTAGAAAAGTGATTATATGAAAGGAAGAATGTTAATGTAAATGTGTGAAATGGTACTCTAATAGAGTACTCATTTGTTTACTTCAAGAGAAATTGCTTGTTTGGCCTTATACCTATCCCGTTATAATCAAGGACAGAATGCTAACCTGATGTAAGTTGGAAGAGATCACCAAAACCACTTGAACTATTGAAATTGAATTAATGTATTTTAAAACTATTTCCCCAATACTAAATTATCATTATCATAGATCTAGCACACACATTTTAGTCTGTTAATAAAAACCAATAAACAAGTACGAAAAAGAAATAGAGGAAGGAAAAAACTCAGTCTTTTTTAACCTTAATTATTAAGCAGTTTTAAAAGCATTCCCTTAGATAGTAAGGGAATTTTTAATGTGCTTTAATGAAATATTTAAAAACTTTATCTTAGTGTTTTGAAATCTTATTCACTCTAACTTGTTTTAGTTTCACAGGAATTTAAATATACCATGATCATGATTGTAAAAATTAAGAGACATATTAGCTATTTTAACTCAGCAATGACTTTATATAATAGTCTACATTTATACAACAGCTTTCATCGTCAACAATCTAAAGTGCTTTGCAAGGTACATATTTCAGAAATTGCTTCAGAATGGAGTAATTTTGGTGGCAGCTCTTTAATGATACCTATTATTGTATAAAGCAGTAGAGTAGAAGAAAATAGACAAGTATTTTATCAGTACAAAGAGAAGCCCGAACCACAATATATAATAGTAAAAAATGGGATAACTGAAAACTTCTCAGTGTTCCTTCACTTTCAGGAGTTACCATGTTTTGTTTCTCTCATTTGCTTCAAATGGAATGACCTTTTGACCACTTTGTATCAAATGCAACTAGCATATTTATTTGGTTGAAGATGTCAGCTCTTGAAAGAGTTGTTCCCGGATTATTTTATCCCACTACTCATTTTTGCCAGTTACTTGACTCATCTCTGAGAAGTGACAGTTAACTGCCATGAGCTGGCCAAACTCAAAAGTCAAGAAGTTGAAACAGGAATACAGAGGAGCAAGTTAGAGTATTTATCAAATGTTAATAGGGCTTACTCTTTTACAAAGAAAAATAAATCAAAATGTAGACATCATACAGAATATTTTGTGATGGATCAAAAGGTACAACATTCAATGCATTCTGTATGTCTGAGTTTTCTTTGTATCTCCATCCTTTTTAATCATACATTTTATATGTGTGTAAAACACACAAAAAATGTGATTTGGCAAAGGAAGTTTTCATTATGGAAAACAGTCTGTGTCCCTTCCAGTTGCAGGAACTATAAAAAAAACTAAATTGTATTTTAATTTAGTAGGTATCTACAAAGGTAACTTGTGACTCAAAGAGGCAATATCTTTGTAGTATTTTTATTACCATGGATCTGTGTGATTACTTCACTGCTTAGTGAAATTTCTAAGAAAGGGAAACAATAGCTTTTTCACTTGACATGTAATGATTGGTAACTGGCTTTATTTTTCCGTAAACATGGAAACCTTTTGTGCAAAGAGGATTAGGGAAGATTCTGACTAAGTGTATTTTCTTTAGGATAGTAATTGTTTTTGGTAATGTGGAGTTTCTAAGGGAGACATGATATATTTGAAAAAGAAAAAAAAAAAAGAAACATTTCTTGACGTCATAAGAGAACTTCATAAGAAATATTTTTACACTACACTTTTTGGGGTTTTTTGCAGGTTTAGATCCAGATAAGCATCTAGGAAAAACTCTGGGTGAGATGGAGCCTATTCTTTTGGAGGTGAGTATAACTTAAAGGATATTCATACAGTTAAACTTGCAGTTAAAAAGTACACAGGCAGAAATTCAGTAAAATTAACTTAATAAAAAATTACTTACTTTCATAAATTAGGTGCTAACCCAAGGCTTAGCTTTGTACACAGAATATAACCCTCTGCTATGCACTTTTGATATGAAAAACATTATTTCTTGACATAATTCATAAATGGTGCCAGCATTTTTAAAACAAGCTAAAGGCATGAAATCTCAATATTGCAGGAACACTAATTGGTATATCAATATGATAACGTTAAATAACTGTGTGTAATTTAGAGACTTTCACAGCAAGACATGACAGTGGCAAAATCATAGGTGATACAAAACTTCCCTGAAGATTCCTATTTACAGGTTTCCTGCCATTTACACAATCAGACTGCATGCAGTAGGTCCTTTAAAAAATGGAATAAGAGGTTTACTCCTGAGGATGTATTTAATTCTGTGCATAGGGTTACATATCCTCAAACCAGGATAATGCTTGCTGGCAGAGCTAGTAGATTTTTTTAAAGAAAAATTATTCAACTAGGGAAAAGAAAAAAGTCCAGATTTTGTACTTGAGTCTTCTTTGAATTTGATGTAGAAGCATCAAACATCAAGGTAAGTAAAGTTTAAGAATAACAGTTCTGAAATTATGTTTTCATGTGTTGTCTGTGACAGTGCTGGTTTACCACAATTCCTTGTCCTTGAGCCTGTTAGATACCCACAATGACTGCATGTTTATTAAGAGGGCTCGAAGTAACTTTCATCATGCTAAGCTGTCTAAATTTCCACAAAATTATCTCCTGAAAATACTTTTCATTGTTAATCTGAGTAGTTACTGGTCAGCCTGGCTTCATAAGTAGGTTTTTTTTGAATACTTAAGGGCATGGCAAACTTGCAGAAGAGAAAGAAAAAGTAACCATAACTTTAAAAATCTCTTTTGCTACTGAAAGAGAGTGGAGTTACATAGCAATTATATCTCGAGTTTAACTCCATTTTTTTAGTTATTTACTATAAGTCTGAAGAGGACAAGATAGGTAATTGCTACTTGGCAGAGCTGAAAAGGAAGAATTAAGGTCCATAGCATTCAAATAACCTTACCTGAAGAGATGGTGTTGGTCTGTTCTTGAGGTTTGTTGCTTCAGACCTGGAGAATCTGCCCAGAAATCTTCCCCTCCTCTTCCCTGGCCCCATGATATGTAAACTAGCTCGTATACAATACCATTAATTATCTTTTTTTGTTTCACTTATTTATTTAAATCATCGCAACATTCTGCATTTGCAGAAAGCTTCTGTAATCAAAATTCAGGTTGCAGCCCCAGTGGGGTTGCAGTTGGGTAACTGCTCACCTCAGTTGAATCAGCAGTCTTGACTTTCTTTAAAACTGTAGCAGCCAAGTATTGCGATTTTAAGGAGTATTCTTCTGCATTTAATTTCACCATAATTCATTTAAAAAAAATGTAATAAACTCTGAAATCCAAAAGTACCTGGTATTTTTTTGTGAATTACATATATTCTTCATCATGTCTGATGTCTTAATTGAAGTGATTCTTACTTGGTTTCACTTAAATTATTACTGTCATGGTTTAACACTTCTCAAAACCCACATTTGAAGGTTTTGTCTTTTACTGATACAACAATAAACAGAGCAATGACTGCCTAGCTTAACGTGTACAAATAGGGCATTCTGACACTGCTTGCAGTGCTTGTCAGGCCATTGCACAACTGATTATTTGTTCATTTGGCTGTTGCTCGTACATATGCATGCTATGAAAGTCAAACCCAGTACAAATACATTGTTTTTACTGGATACTTAGTTGGCTTTAAGGCCTAATAAAACCAAATCTAAGGAAAAGCATAAAAGGGTTAAATACATATTCCCAAAAGTAGCATTAGTGTTTGCAATGGAGTTGAGGACTGAAGTTCAAATTCTCATGAGTCACTTAAAGCAGACTGTTAGTGCTCGCTTAATGTTAAAAAACCTGGACAGCGCTTGGCTTGAATCAGACACTTTAGAAGGTGGTATCATCTACTGCTGAGGACATCAATTTCTCCTGCAGACGAAGAGTGGGTGTCCCCATGCTCAGATCTGGTGCTTGATTACTGTCTATCAGCACAGTACATTAAAACAGTAGTATAGTGAGCTATTGAGCAGTTGTTCACTCCTTACTCCAGCAAAAGAACTTCGGTTCATGCTTCACAACTGCTCTTTTATAAAGCAGGGATTAATTAAGATAGCCATATCTTGTATTTTGAATGTTTTGGTTTATCTAGTTATGTTTTTAAGTGAGGTATCCAGAGCTTCAGGAATATTCATAAATATACGTTTATTTAGAAAGTATATTAAGTACAATTTATAAAGGAAATGTCTGTCTCTCTTTAGATCCTGCTTTAGCTTTTTACTTTTGGCTTAGAAAATTCTCATTTGTTTTGTTAGATTTTTTCGAAAGAATATTTACCAAAACATAGAATACAGTTCCTGAATCTTATGACAAAAAATGTGTGCATTGTATACTTCTATGTGAAGTGCTACTTCTTGTGTTGACTCCCAGTAAAAGTTTCTCCTACAGGTGAAATTGATATGCTAAAGAACGTTTGATAAATATGGGAGTTCAAACAACCTTTCATGGCCACTGAGAAAGAAGAACTAGGAATCAATTTGTTTATCTGAATATTGCAGTGCCGGTTCTACTTAAAATATAACACATTGGTAATTTTTAGATCACTGTAATAGGCATACAAAGAAATCAACTGACTGTATGATGTTTGGGTTTTTTCAGCCTTGTAATGTGTAATCTTTTAGAAACAACATGTCGTGGTTTAACCCCAGCCAGCAACCAGTATGTGCTGTACTGTTTTTGACATTTTCAGCAAAATATGTTTAATATGTTCTTTAGTGTAATACTTACATGTTTCAATTTCCCTTTTGTGTTAGCTCTCTGAGAAATATGGAGTCCATGTTTGTGGAGAAGGAGGAGAATATGAAACATTCACTCTGGACTGCCCTCTGTTTAAGAAGAAAATAGTTGTGTAAGGAACAGTTTCTTCTATTTCCTTATATTAAAGCAATGGGAACATCTTAAAATTTAGTTTGAGAAAACTAGAAGTGGTAAGAGGTAAAACATGGCACTGGCAAAGGTAAAAAATGTTCTTTAAGTTCACAGACACTCACATTGTTTAACACTGGCAAAGTCCTCTGAAAACCTAAATCAATACCTGACACGATGAGGCGTTCATAGAGGGCTATAAACTTTTTAGACATTTGCACTTTCGTTTACTTGCTGATTATGGCCTGCAGTAAAACTGGTACCTATACACTGACACTTTTATCCTTTCATGAAGTGTGAATTGCCTGTAATATTTATCTTTCATTACAGCTCAATTTGATAAAGTGCCACATCAGTAGCCTGTGGGTTCCATTAACTCTGTGTGTGTGTGTGTGTGTAAGTTTAGTAGCTTAGAATGATAACAATAAACACTTTTCTTCAATTACTAAAGAATATTTTAAATACAAACTTTGCATGAATCTATCTCAGTTACACTGAATAGTTTATTCCTTTGACATTAATTGCTGAAATCTGTGTAGTGCTGTGCAAAATATTTGTGTCTTATTGTTACTTATTAGCCTGTTAAGTAGCTAAGCCTGCTTGCTTCAAGTGAGATATTTTGACTGCTGCTCCTTTTCTGAAGCAAGTAAACAGACCAGTAATCATATATTGGTGATTGACTCTCAGTCATCTTAGTGCAGGTCCAGATTATGGAGCACATAGATACGATTAAGGCTTTCATGGTGCAGGTCTATTTGTTTCACTTTTCTGTAAGGCTGGGATCTGTCTGTGTAAGGAATAGAGAACCAAGAACTGTTAGCTCCATTTCATTGCATGGCATTTGGGAGGAGAATATCAATAGACAAAGTGGTTAAAGCATTAAGCATTGACAGATAATCTGGCAGATATCCACTCAAATACTGGTTGATTATGCCCTTGGTTTGGGATCAACCAAAGAGCAGTTCGAGTAGGAATATATTATAATATATTCTAAATGTATATCTGGCTATCAGTGTTATAAAGACAGTTCAGGTGATTAGGAAAAGCTGAAACAGAGGTGGTCTGGCTGAGTTGTCTTTATTTCTCTTGGTGATACTCCAAATAATAATAAAAGTTAAAAATAAAAGCACAATAAATACATAAAAGACAACTATTTAAATCAGTGGTTATTTAATAATAAATATATGGCACAGTGGACTTTTAAACAGTTATTCAACTACTTTTAAATATACATTTCTGTAATGGAAACTGAATAGCTACACTGGCATTGTGTGTTTCTGGCTTGATTAGCCCTGCTTATCTCTTACATTATTCATGTCATAAAGACATGCTCTTTGAGGGGTCATGCATATGTAATCTATTACTGTATGAACGTCACAAGAAAAATATTTTGTAGTTTCTTTGTCTTTATATGTTATGAATTTTTTTCTACTTTTTATTCTTGCTTTTCATATACTCTGAATCTAAACAGACTGTAATCATGTTAAGTCTGCTAGTAGAGTTTCCAAATATTTAGATATCCATGGGTCAGATATGCATCTCTCCTGGTTCCGGCTAGGCCAGGTTTAATTTTTTGCAATAGCTGGGAGGCAGCGTGGCCAAGGATCCTAATTTTATTTGATACCACCTCACTCATTGCCAGGGTTGAGGCAAAGGGGCTCTCTCTCTCTCTGTCTGAGAGAAGGAGAAGAGTATTCCTTCCAGTTGAAGAAAAGTGGCAGAGGGGGAGCCATCTGTATTGTTCATTGTAGCAGGGTCCTTGATGAGCACTTTTGAATGTGAATCATTCTTGTATTCTTTTGTTAGTGATGTTGTGCTGTTGTTGTACATTTTCTTATCTCACTGCTGTTACCAGTAAGTTTGTCTTATCTCAACCCATGATCTTGGCCTTTTGTGCCTCCAATTGCACAAAATTCCTTCCTACCACATGGGGAGAGGAAAACAGGGGCAAGGGCAGTCAGTGAAAGAGAGCACTGTGTGGTTTTGGAGAATCTTAGTGGGGGCACTGAATTTGGGAGTACCTAAAGCAGGACTACATCCTGATACAATTTTTAAAGCTTAAATGGAGTTGTAAGGATTCCAACTTAGAGGTTAAAACCTGTCAGGATTTTCAAGATCTCTGAATTCCTGAACAACTCCAAAACATCTCCGGAGTTAAAAGTTTCTGATGATGACATTGAAGAATACTTTTGCCTTCAAAACAGATGTGATGGATTAACCTTGGCTGGCTGCCAGGTTCCCATCAAGCTCCTCTCACTCTCCCTCTTTAGGAAGACATGGAGAGAAAATAAGATGAAAAGGTTTGTAGGTCAAGAAGAGAACAATGTGATGGCTTACCGATTACTGTCATGGGAAACTAGATTCAACTTGAGGAAAATGAATTTAATTTATTGAAAAATTTAAATTAAAAAAAAAAAGTAGAATAGTGGGAAGTAAATACACCTTCTCTCCCCACCTTGTTCTTCCCAGGCTTAACTTCACTTCCTCATTCCTGACTTTTCTGCATCGTCCCCATTGAACAGTGCAAGGGGATGGAGAATGAAACTGTGGTCAGTTCATAACACTGTGTCTTTGCTGCCTCCTTCTTTTCACGCTTTTCCCCTGCTCCAGCCTGGGTCTTTTCCATGGGTCCTTCATGAACTGTTACAGTGTGTGTCCTTCCCACCAGGCAAGTTCTTCAAGAACTGCTCCAGTACATGTGCTTTCCATGGGGTATAGTCCTTCAGGAGCAGACTGCTCCTCGTGGGTCTTCTGTGGGACTGAGTCCTGTCAGAAAAACTGCTTCTGTGTGGGTTTCTGCACAGACTGCAGTGTGTATCTCTGCTCTGATGTGGTCCTTCCCGGCCTTCAGGGGAGCAACCTGCTTCACCATGGTCTTTTCCACAGGCTACATAGAATCCAT
This sequence comes from Monarcha castaneiventris obscurior, assembly GCA_026261815.1. Classification (NCBI taxonomy): domain Eukaryota; kingdom Metazoa; phylum Chordata; class Aves; order Passeriformes; family Monarchidae; genus Monarcha; species Monarcha castaneiventris. Next base: position 30,053,152 of record JAMPIT010000894.1, on the reverse strand, counting down.
TCTGGCATTTGAAGCACCTCCTCTCACTCCTTCTTCACTGATCTTGGTGTCTGCAGGGCTTTTTCTACCATGTTTTTCTCACTCCTGTTGCAGTGTATTTTCAAAATATATTATCACTGAGACACCAACAATGTTGCTGATGAGGTCAGCAAGCATCCCTTGGTCTCTTGTCATAGAGACCACCTCTGAACACTAACCCCTGTCCCCAAAAATTTCCTACATAAACCTAAAACAACAGGAGAAAATTCAATATGCCTTTCATTTATAACACTACTTGCAGGTAGTGGTCAATGATTTTTGCCCTGTTAAGCTTGGCAAAATATATTTCTACAGTATATCCTTGGAAACTAAACAATATTTTAATCATGTGCTGGCTCGGGAAAAAATAAAATACAACCTTGAATGTTACTTACTATGGAGACATGGGAGTCTCTTTAGTGTAAGACTGTATGATGCATTTTGCTTTTGAATATTAAGTTGAATTCTTGCCATTCTTCTCTGTCTTCATTTAAAAATGTGCCTCACAAAGGAAGCATGGCAGATTGAGTGAAACATATATTTGAAAATAAACAATACCTAGTAGTGAAAGCAAAATCTTAAAACCATAATATTAAACAAGAGTCCGATTGGGTTTTATCTGGTTTTCCCAGGTAGACTATTGTAATCCAATTGTCAGCTTTCTTACTCTCAGTGTTTGAAATGTACCAAGCATTTCCTGTCCTTCTTATGCTGATATTTAAAGTACAATTGATCAACATTTCTTGACATTTTAAAGATCTATTTCTCATCTATATGAATACCATCTAATATCTGCTTTTGTGATAAAGGCCTATTTGTTTATGGAACACAGATTAGTTTGATCTTTTGGAGGGTAAATTGTCACATTTGAAATATTTGGGAAATACAATTTTTCCTTTATATACCTTACTATTAGCTCTGTGTTTAGGCTTGTAATTCTGGGTTTGGAGTTGAAAGCAAAATTATAAAATTCTAGTTTCTGTAAACATGAGAAAATACTTATGTTCTGAGAAGCATTGATTGTACTCTCAGACTTGTTTTAACTTGATATATTTGTCCCGTGAAAGTGTTACAGGGTGTTTTAAAATGAGTGGATATTTTCTAGATGTCTTGATAGTTCAGATGGTTTTGATTTCAAAGCAAATAGCTGTTTGAGACAGTTTTTCAACTATTCTTCATTTTTTTCAGTCTTCTGAAAATTTCCTTAACAAAATTCCTGTGTTTCCATTACAATATAACATGAATCATCTTATATAGTTAAGGGCCTACTCAAAATTCAGGCTTTTAGTGTGAAATGGCCTTAGATAATTTTTGGGGTTTCTCAAATCACTGTTTTTCATTTTAATCTCTGCTTTTCCTGTGTTTTGAATTGGTTGGGGTTTTTTTACTATTTCCCAAGCTGGATATGACATGTCAATTTCAGGGCTTCATTAGTTTTTTTTTAATTGGCGACTCACTGGACATAAGCAGAACTATTCTGCTTTCCACCTATTTTTTTTGCATTTACTATTGAACAAGACCGAAAATATTATCAGTTACAACAATGTATGTTTGGAGAGGCTGACAGAAAATGAAGTACTTCAGAAAATATATTTTTATACATATTTTAATGCTATTTTCAGCATTGCATAATCAACCTATTGTGACCCATCACCTAAAAAATATTAGCATCTTAAACTACTTATCTGTTATGGTTCCATCAAATACCCACGTGTTAGCTATATATCATAGGAGTGCACTTCATACTGAGAAGAAAGACTTATGATCTCTTTGCAATAATTCTTGGGCAACAAATAAGTACTCAAAACTTCTAAAGTTATTGAACATTAACATAGGTATGAGCTTAGCATCTGCTCTGCTGTACTGGTGAATTGGAATATGCCGGATACAAGTAGGACTGCTTCTTTTACTTTGGAGTTAATTTTTTTTTTACATTTACTAGGTATTCTTTAAATTAAACAGGCACATTTAATAACTCTAAATTTTTGGTTTTGTCTTTCTGCTATAAGCTTTTCTGTTAATTTAGTTTTAAGTAGTTAATCCATCACTAAGAAGTACTAGATTTCCCCCATATAGAACCTGAACAATAAGTATGAAATGTTTATTGAAAATACACTCAGACACTGAGGATATCCTGGTAGAAGGTACTACTGGAGTCTTGTTGTCTGTTTTTTATTATTTTAAATTATTTATTCCTCTTGCTAAGGACTTGTTTTCTACCTATTTCTGTTATTATTAGAAGACACCATTGTCATTTGAAAAGAGTAATTTTAATATTAATTAAAATTAATACTATACAGGAACTATGTATAAGGTATCTTTTATCTTAAATAGAAACAATATTTTAATCATAAAGAATCTTGATAATTACTCTCAAGAATGAAACTGAGGCATATTTATCAAAATACTTTAAAAGTTTGCTTAAAGGGAAGTGGATCTTCTTATGTTAAAGGTATTTGTCATTATTGTGTGATGTTTTGTTATTTTTAAATCCCAAAACACGTTTTATAAATCAGATATTTCTGGTAATTTTACACTTCTCTTAAGGAACTGAGATCCGGACAAAGCTTCGACTGCTTTGAGTTTGCATTGGTTTTATGTGGTATTACTATAAATCTATCTGTATTATCTCTTTGAACACTATGAAGGTAAAAAGGACCCTGTGGTTTCACAGAAATTATGTGTGTCCTTAGCCTTACTTTCAACAATTTTCAGATTTTCTTGTACTGCATCTGAATTTCTCTTATGTTTTCTTTGAGTTTCTCACCTTCTGATGTTTGTTTCTTAGAGCTACCTTTTTCTTAAGTAGTAAAATCATGCAGATGGATATAACAGATACTGCCTCTTGTGAATCAAAGTGTGACAGATTGTGTCTGTAAAAATGAAAACTAAAATTAACTAATTTGAATCAGCACACAGGAAGTTTAACATTGTTACCAACACATTTGGCATTGAAAAGTTGTGTCTAGTAGTCTTCACTATCAGATGCAGGATGGTTGAATCAGTCAATTTCTCAGTGGGCAATACTGTAAGTAATACTTCAAAAACTGATCCGTGGAACATTAAACAAAACAATGGACTTTTGAAAAATCTCCCATTGATGAAATTTAAAGATTAACATATTAGTCTCTGGGATCCAAAGCACAATGTAGTTTATGATTTCATAGACTACAGCTAACTAATTCTCTTAATATTGGTCTGTATGTGAGGGAAAATAGTGGAAGATTGGCAAGGGGGATAGTAAACACGCTCGTTAAAGTGACTTGCAGCTGGGGTGTCAAAAACACATGTATCACAGTAATTGTTTTTGGCCTTGTTTGTTGGATGAGTAGAGCATCTGTGTTTAGATAACACAGACCTGTGATAGACCTAGGGGCCCTATCAAACATGCTAGAGATTCCTGCCTGGCTGTGGGAAGGATCAAAGCACAGTGGGATACTGCACCTGTGCAAATCCCTGAGATACAGACCAGACCAGCAGGTTTGGTGATGCTCTAGCATGGACCAAGTCTCTGCAGTGTCTGTGTCCCTTCTTTTGTGCCCCTGCCTGAGCGCTGCTTCGGGGGTCCCAGGTGGTGAGGTAACGAGGACAAGCTTACTCGTTGCATTTCATCTGTGCTTTTATAGTTGTTGCTGCATCTCCTGTGCCAGCTCACACAGGAAATATAGTTTATTCCTTTCGAAAATTGAAAATTCTTGAAGGTATTGTTCAACATGATTTTATATAACGGACTACTTTTTCTTAGTTTATATGAAAACATTTATAAGAAATTAATAGATTTTCAAGGAGTTACCTGTGAGTTTGTGTAATACAGTGACTAAGTCTTGTCTCTATATGAAATTATGTACTATACTATTTGATGATAAAACTTTTGCATTTCAGAGATTCAGCTGAGGTGGTCATGCATTCAGCTGATGCATTCGCACCTGTGGCCTACCTTCATTTTTTAAAATTACACCTGGAGAATAAGGCAAGTAGGCTGCAAATGTTGTTTTCCTTTAAGGCTGTGTGCATGCTTTCTAGTTGTGTTGTTTTGTCACAATTTGGAGTGACCCTACATATTCTCATGTGAGTATTGCATTCAAATAACAGTGTACGTATTTAGTTGAATTTCAGAACTTACCCTTAGGAAAGACCAAACACAAATGCTTCCTTGTGTCAAGTGAATGAATGGAGGTAAGATATTTGTGTGGCATTTTTCATCTTGAAACCTCAAGGTGATCAGCCAGTGTGGTTCAGTCAAGCACGTGTGTAACCTGTGTAGAACAGCTGCACTGTAGAACTCAGCTGTATTAGGAAACTCTATGAACAGTGTTGCTTTACTGGGAGGTGGCATCTCTTGTTGAAGTTTCTGATGTAAAGTGGATGATTTAAAAACTTACTGACCTGTAAGTGCTTGACTTTTGACTCTTCTGGGGTTTGTTTTTTTCCATACGAAAAATACATCTAATGAAGGCTGTCAAATCATGTAGAGATTTATTTAGATCAAAAATTTTAAAGGAATCATTATTAGCTCATTGGGATTAATTCTATTAGCTTATGATTGTAGAGAAAGAGCAGAAGAGGAATAGGAACTCTGATGGTTTAAATGTTGCAGAATGTTATGTGAGCAGAACTAAGGTCAAAACAGAAAATATTTTTCTTTGTATTTGTCATCTGTTTTCTGTTTTTCATTTTACTATTTTACAGTTAAAATGATTTTTTTTTTCCCTGAGTCTGTACAAGTATTAGTATTTTGTTGAAGAGAGTGCCTCGTGATCTTTCTTTTATTGTTGCAGTCATCTTTTTATAGCTCTTTCTATGTCTTTCTGCACTTTGATGATAGAAGTGGAGAGGTTGTTACAGAACGTTATTATATTGGTATTTCACATTTCATGTCTCTTAAGCAACATTTCCTGCATGTCTCTCAATAGATCTTGCCTTCCCCTCTTCCCCTCTCCTTTTTTTTTTTTTTTTTAATTTTATTGTTCCAAACAGATAAAATACCTCAATGTTTTTCTTCCATGATGGCCTCATCTTGCCTTGGAAACCAAATTGTATTTCATCCTGTCAATTTCTAGTTTTGGATTTCTTTCAAAAATAAAACATTAAATATTTGTGTGGGAGACTGTGAAAAGGATATCAACTAACTATGTGAAGCAAAACCAAATAGGCTGAATAAAGGAAAATTTGGGAATGTGGCATGGTGGGGAAGACTGATAATATATTAATATTTCTTTGGGGGCACTGACTTTATTGCTTATGGCAAACTTGATGCTAAAATGTACCATACATCACTACAATGTGACAGGCTAGGGAAAATGAAAACCACAAAGCTTTACATAAATCAGGGAAAAAATTGTATTAAAATGCGTAACATATTATTTGATCTGAATCAAGATTTTACTTTTATCTGTTCAGTAGCTCTTTTCCCCTTCTTATGCAGATGTTTTAGATTTGGTTAAAGCCTCACAGTTTCAGGCAGTGTTGTAGTAAATCATATTTCCAATCCATTGTAGACAAACCTGTCACACTTTGCAAGGGGTAAGGTTTGCAGCGGCTTGCCCTGAATTTTGGTATATAAACTAATGTATATTTAAAAGGAAAATAGTCTAATTTTTGCAGTGATTGTGTCATAAGGAAAAGCATGAATATCTTTTGGCTACAGGTTATGTCATGATAAAATAAGCTAAGTTTTTGAGAAGTTATAAATATGGAGAACCAGTCAGTCTTTCAGACCATAACTGTTAGCATCATTTAACTGCATAATGATAAATACATGCCTTCAAGATTGATATGCCTGTAGTATTGTACTTTTGCTCACTATTTGGTGCTTATAAGCCTGCAGAAAAATGTAAGTATCAGTTAGTATTCAGCGCTTAAAAGCCAATCCTATAATAATAAAGTACTGCAGGAAAAAACTGCCTCAGAAGGAGAACTAATTTTAGTTTGAGGCTTTCAAGGGATTACTGAAAATTGGGAAAAATAATACACCATTATGAGCAATGCTTAAAAGTAGCCACTTTTGTAAGCACTTTGTAGAAAATATTAATAGACTCCACAGTGAAGTGTAATTCTAATAACTTTTATGACATCAGTTTTGTTATCATTTCTGCTGTGAGATAAACATATTTTTAACTGTATTGTATATTCATTTTATCTTTGTTATTTGCCACAGGAGTTAATTTTACATTCTTTGAATTTACTTTTAAAATAATTTTGCAATTATAGCTAGTGCACCTTAGTCTCTGCTGTCTTTCTTCCTCTATAATGCATTTTCTTTAGCTTAATCTCTTCATGTTTGACTACAAAGCATGCCTAGAAATTTGGTTTAGATTGTTTCTGGCAGCAAAATGAGCCCTTGTGCCTAGGGGAACATAACATTGTACTCACTGTTCTCGTTTAATATATTTCTGTGCAACTTCAAGATGTTTTTTGCATAATAATTGAAGCTTTTTTTAAACACACCCACTTTTCTTTCATAAATAGTGATGCAGAGAAGGTTAAAGAGATAAATAAATATAATATTTTATTATTAAAACTGATGAAAATTTGGTAAACAATTTTTGTAGGCATTTTACAAAACATATTAAGAATAAATAATAATGATAATAAAACACTAATGCTCAAAATTCTACTTCAGGGTGAAAAACAAGGTCAGCACCATAACATAGATACCTAGTTTCATCAATATTTTACTTTGTCAAGATAGTCACTTCATACATTAAAAGTGTAGAATGGGTTTTTTTTGAGGCAGATAATTTCTGAAGCATATTTTAGAATCTTTGAATTAGGAGTATTGGCTTTTGTACTCAACAAAATCAAATTCTGAGTATTTTCAATTACACAAAGTACAACTGTGAAACTCTTTTTTTTTCTTTGTCAGCGCAGAAAACTTGCAAAAACTTTTATTTTCCGCTGTATTCTGCTGCTTTATTGTGTTGGCTTTGTAAAGATCAGAAACAGAAATTAAAGCTGTTGGAGCTTCTGCTGATGGGAACATACTTCTGAGGACAGGGAACATACTAGCTGTTGTTCATGCTTTCACATTTGCTGTTTCCCATATTTAGTAATGGATACTCTGTTTCTGAGTGCCAGTGAGTAGGAGCACGCACAAATAATGCCAGCTGTGAAACTGCAGCCCCTTAGGTTTGAGTAGTCCAGAATTAGAGGCAATCATGTAGTTTTCTTTCTTTCTTTGCAGAAGAAAGGAGCCCGTTTGCCTATAAGAGATACAGGAATCATGCCTGCTGCTGCTTTTTCTTGTAATAGACCATTGCATTATATTACCTATTACCTATCATAAACTGATACTGTGTTTTCTTGTTTGTGAAAGATCTTGACCTTGTGGCTGGTGAATGTGTCAGAAGTGCAAGCATTTTGCCCCTGTTAAATGGCAGGAGAACTATTGTACAGATTGTTTTGGAGATGATTTTAAAAACACCTACAGAGTTCTCTAACTTGTACACTTGCAAATTGACAAAAGGTTTTTGGGAGATATTTGTGTGCCATATGTACTAAAGGCATATGACCCTGTAGGTTATATATTATTTAACATTGTAGTCTACTTCTGTCCAGTTTCTTACTAGTTATTTTAGTTAGTTAATCTACATTTAGAACTTTAGCTGTAGAATTGGACTTTGTCAGTGATGTCAGGGAAAATAGGAAGGAATTTCAAGTTCCAAAGCATTTTTTGTTGGTGGCATTGTGGGTAGCATTTTTTGAATACTTTGTCTTCATTGAACTATACTTCTCCTAGTCAACCTTTAGTTTCCCTTCCACATCATAAGAATATCAATAATGCTTGTAGTTTTGTTTTCAAAACTTGATAACAAATACCACAAAACTTCTTTGTGCACTGATTTATTTCAAACACTAAGATAATAAATAAAGGATTTTCTTTCCTACTCTATTTGATTGCAGATTCAATCCAGTTCTCTGAGGGAAGATAGTTTTTAGTTCTCTTTTCATAATGAGGATACTTTATTTGAAAGTATTTTAGAGTAAAGGACTTTCTTTCCTATGAGTCTGTATATTGTACTCAAAATAATGCAAGATGCATGTGATCTCTCTCGTTATATTTATTTCAAGGGGTTCTGTTATCAAGGTACATCACAAAAAATAAAGACATTATCATAATCTTTTGTCTTCTGAGCTGTCTGCTCTGCTATATTCTCATTGCTGCTCAGTGGGAGAGTTATCAGTTTTAGAATTGTGTTGTGATAGGTTTTTATACCAGTTTCTGTAGCGGAGAATGTAAGCTTTTTAAAAAGGCAATCTGTTGTTTTCATAAGAGACCACTGCATGGAATTTCAGCTATATCAGTCAAAGTCCTAGCTCCAAGGCTTTTTCAACAGGAGAATTTGGATCTTGGAACACTCGTGCATTTGCTTAACTTCATTCTAAGCGCACTTGCATCAATGACATGAGTTATGTGAATATAGTTAAGTGTATGCATGCATGCAGGCTCTGATCCAAAATTAGGTTGGTATCACAATGTACAGTGGGTGTGGGAGAAACTGTGTAACAAATGGGAAAATATATTGCTTCTGTGAAGTAACATGAAAATGTTATGTGATAAAATAGGTTCTGTAAGATTTAATTAAAATGTCATTATAGCAAGCTTGATTTTTTCTTTTTAAAGTGATGAGAATATTTTTCAGGGAAAGTTACTCTGTTTGTGGCAGTCTGTAAGTTTTAGCTTCTTAGATTACTTTCTCTGTTGAGAGGAATAGAAGACCAACATTTGTATGGATTTGAATATAGCTACTAAACAGAGTCTGGCAGCTCTACTTAGGCTGGCATTGAGCCTGTTGTTCTTCAGGTGCCAGGTTCCACACCTAATACTTCTGCTGTAGCCTGCACCTGTGCTGCTGTGGAAAGTGATTGATTACCAATGTTTTTGGAGCCTTGTGGGAGTCAGCCTTGAATGGGTCATTGTGATGTGTCATAGGCTTTGAAATCAACAGACATCTCTAATTATTTTTTGACTTTGCATCTTGTAAGAGATTTCTGACATTTCACAATTATTTCCAAAAATTTTACAACTGACTGCAAGGTTTTTATGTGTGTGTGGAAACACAGATGTATAATTTTATTTATCTCTATGAAGCAATATTGATAAAAGCTAAATTATTTATAAAATACGGAGTTAATTAGGAAAAAGGGATGTGACTGTAGATTATATGAAAATTTCATGTGGCATCAGTTTGGGATATTTGTAACACTAACAAATTACAAATCTACAGGGGAGTTCTTCTTTTTGCCAAAGCAGTTTTGATAGTCTGTGAGGCTCACTACTTACCCATTAATTTTTTTTATGAAGCACATCTTGCAGAAGTCATGTTTAAAAACATAGATGAAAGCATTTTAACTGGTGGCATAAAAATGGAATAGGTGCTCTTTTCATGCTCATTTTCATATAAATTTGGTCCTCCACATTAAGGAATGGAGAGAAGTAACAGGTCCTTAATAGCAGCCTTGGAAGATATCTGTAGCTCTAGATCTCTTCAAAGGTGATTATGTAAAGCTTAATAAAAGTGAGTAAAAAACTGGCAAGCTGGAACTTTTTCATTTCCAGTTAACTTTTTTTTTTATTTTCTACTGATGGATTTGTATGGCATAGTGAAGTTAAAATCCAGGTGATGTAAAAACAAAACCCAAAGCAGCAGTGTAGTGGTATCATTCACATCACCATGTCTTTGCATGCTTTCTCAAGGGGTAGGACCAAGAGGTGCAAACTCTTCATGTGTTATGTTAGAACTCCCCTGAATGTCTGTGCTACAATGCAAATTGATTGTTTAGTGGTAAATGTTATTAATTACTCAGTGAAAGTAATTAATGTAGTAAAACAACAATTCGCAAGAAGCAAGCACTTCTAGCACTTGATGCTGCTATACAGCCTGCATGTTTCCATGAAGTGCTATCTTGTAGATAAAAAAATTAGAAACTTTTAAAATAATTTAATTTTCTAGGTTCTTGTAGCTTAAGCTATCTTAAGATCTTTTTGAATTACAGATTTGTCTTTCTGCTTCTTTATTTTTTAAGTCATACGTTAAGGCTTGGGGGCTATCAGGCATCCCTCTGGGTAATGGCAAAATGTACCCACTGATGGCAGTAGTCAAAGCTGTAGTTCAGTGAGTGGGAAGTGGTACAGATGTTGCTGGATGCTTGTCTTTTGTAATGTTGGAATGCGTGTCATGTTTATGCTAAATTGCAGTTTTTGTCTGGGCTATTATGTTACATTTTCTTGACTTCTTTTAACCTCTGATGTACAATTCATTCACGTGAAGTAGATTATTGCCTTGACTTTCATGTCTTTCTTGGAGGAATGAATAAAATGAGGTCCAATCAAAGAACATCAGCCCCTTCTAAAGAATAGATTTAGTGTTTACAGTGCTTATAAAGCTACATGTGAGCTCTTAGAGTCAGTAGAAATGTGTTTCCTCTCACAGGTTACCTTTTTGTAATTTAGCCTTTCCTTAAAATTTCCAAATGCACTGCTTTAATTTAACTGGGTCCTTTTTCACTTCAGTGAAGTCAAATATTGGCGTAAGAATTGAGATATCACAGATTTCTGATACATACTATAGTTTTCTGCCAATGTTTTTCTGACTTTTTTTGTGGTTAATATGAAGAGAAAACTTTGAAATTATAAAAAAGATAAGTTTTATTTTCCAAATGAAAGAAAAAAAATACAGTAAAACTAAATACAATAAAAATTACTTCACTACATGATTTTAATATTCTTTTTTAATGATATTTTGCTTGGAACAAAAATCTGACAGCTAAAAGAATATTCAGTGGTTTCTAATCCAAATTTAAGGATTACCAAAGGTTTAATATTTTGTCAATTTTTTATCTTGCTTTATTTAGTTTTATAATTTTTGTGAATTTAGTATTTAAGAAGCCTGCAGTAAAATGCATAGTTTAGACACTACATGAAATCTGAGATCTTTGGGAAGAAATTTAATTGATAGAATTACAGCATGCAATGGTGTTTGATTAGGGTTTCTAGGTAAATTCTGTCATAATTCGTATTGCTTTTACATGGACAAGTGGTATTACCCAAGCTAGTGATCCAAAAGTCAACATGCTCTGCAGATTAGGCTGATTAGAAAATCAGATGGAAGAGAGTAAGGGTTCTGATTGCTCTAAAATTAAAAAGCAGACAAAAAAAAGACCCACAAAAAATGTGTGCTGTAATTATGTGACTTATTGAAAATGTAATGAGTGCAGAATTGTTGAAGACTGGTCAGTATGCACTCTGCCTGTGTATTTTACTTTAAAAGGTACACCAGGTAATTTTCTCTTCCTGGTCCTTCCTTCTTGTCAAGAAATTACTTCCATGTATAGATCTTGGGAAATGCATTTTTTTGTTAACTCATACCAAAGTATTTGGTGGAAAGGATAGTCTTTGTGAGATAATAGAAAGAGATGTTTTTTTTTACATGGACTGCCTTCGTTCAGTGTTCCAAAAAGTTTAAAAACTTTTAAATTAATCTTTTGCTCTATTTCGAGTATTTAAAGAAAGTGTTAATTATAAAATTATTATTTTTGTGCTTTTGTTCCTTTGTTCACTTAGCTTTTATTATTTTTTTGAAAACATAGTTGTCTTCTATATAATTGTGGGATACCATTTCTTCATAATAGTATTCTTTCTGTCTTTATTGTTGGGTCTCATCATTTTTCATATGTGCTGTCTTAGTTACTAAGTCTGTTTTTTTCTTCCAATTGATATGTCAACAGGAGTACATTATGTTTTGCCAGTTCTGCAATCTAATGGGAAATCCTAATGCTATTCTTTCATGAATTGTTCTAAGATATGTACCTGTTGAGTTACAGTATTTTTTGTAACTTAAATATGTATTTGAATGATAAAATGTGCTGATTTCATACTGCTTGGCATGCTGTTTCCTTGCTTATTTTATAATATTTGTCTCAAGCAGGAAGAATCTCCGGGTACTTTTGTGGTCAGTAGCTGTTCTTGTGAGATAAGCTGCACTGATGATGATATTTTCCCTTCATCAGCAGAGTATGAACCCCAGAAAAATATTCCAGTCATCTGGAAGACTTTGAAACATAACTCTTTGGATTTCAGTGAGTTTTGCACAATTTTTTAAAAAAATTAGAAAAAACGATTATCTGTTTCATGCCAGCTGGAATATGTTAATTACTATACAAGCACTCCTGAAAAAAAATGTGCTCGACCTGTAGTAATCAGTCTGAAAAAAGAGATCCTACTAGAATGCATTCTTCTGATAATAAGCAATAGATCTGTAGTAGTGAAGCATTTCAAGGTGGTTTACAGAAGCATAACTTTTTTTTTTTCTTTCTTTCTCTCCCTCTTCCTTTCCCTTTCCTCCTCTTGGAAATACCACATTTCTGTTACGCTACATACATAGACGGGTAAACTTCCTGAAAACTAAGTTTCACAGCTAACAGTGTTTGGGTATTGAATAGTATTTAGGTATTCGGTATTTCTTGAATATGGATAAGTGCCTGGTGGGCTTTAAAACTGTCTAAACATGTTATGCATTTGCAAAGACTATCAGAACCAGGTTAAGCACCTAACTTCCAGTAAAATTTGGTGTACAAGTTTGAAAATCCATTTCTATGTCACTTGGATACTTTTGAAAATTTTAGCTTTTCCGTGTCACATCTTGTGCCAAGTCTGTAACCAAACAGGTCAAGAAATTGTAAAAGGTCAGCAGAAATGGAAGGGAGGAGAAAAAGTACTGAAATTCTCAGCAAACATGCTACTTACATGCATATTTTGTTGGAGAAGGATTTGTCAACTAGCGTTTGGGAAATTTACTACCAGAACACTTAACTTTTATATCTGTTTGTAAATATTTTTGAAGATGTTTTTACAGTTTGTGGTTTTCTTTTCTGTCAAAGTTTTTCTTCTTTAAACAATTTAAAATGTATCATTGGTTAATATGAAACCTTTCATTATTATAATCATAGTTCTGTTCTTCATTTCCCATAGCTAAGACATTTGAAAATTCACGAAAATCCCTGAATGGTTACCAGTGGTTTTCAGGTATCACTGCCCACTTCCTTCCATCAAAGGATAAAAATGCTCAAGATGCAGCACGGGAAGCATTTTCTTCTCTCAGAGGTGCTTTATTCAGTTAATACATTATCTGCTGTCATTGACTGTGTTTTTAGTATGGTCTTAAGGAAGAATCTGTATTTTCATGTGGTGTTATAACTTTAAATGTTGTGGCTGTTGGTTTGCCATCTCATTTTGCATTTGATTGGAATCTTTGATATCAAGACTGCCAGCTTTAATATTTAACACATCATAATTTGACTGGCTTTGAAGACCCTGGAAAGCCAGGATAGTGTTCATATCACTGTAAAAACACTATTTCCACAGTACTTGCTCACTTAATAGCATTTTTGAAATATATACTGTGTGTGTGAGTATATATGTGTGCTATAGATGCTGTCTACTTGCTAAAACACTTTTGTACCTTCCATAATTTTAAATTAAGTTTTCTAGAAAGCTGTTGTACATTTTGGCATCTAGGATTAGGTCAGTAGCAGTAAATCTCATTTATATTCCTAATGTAAAGGCAAAATTGTCATCTTGACAATTGAATCATGAAATCCAGTTTTCTTACAAGATTCTGACATATAAAATAAAATGTTCATGTTTTGGTTTTGTATTTTTTCCTTCTAAAGTTTAAGTAAATTATGTTTGCACAGGCTTCTTTTCATTCACAAAAGTGGAAATAATTTTAAGTATCTAAATGGGTAAACTAATATTCTTGTTTATGAATTTGCATGAGATATTGTCCTATCATAGCTTATTCTTTTGCATGTGCAGCTGAGTATTCATGATTGAATATAGGATGATAAAGAAACCCTAGAATTTTTTTTTAGAAGCAAAGTTATACTTGGTAGAAGGTCATTAAGCTAGTTTTTGATTGCTTGGAAATCAGCAAGGTGGAGATGATCAGACTTCTACTAAAAAAGGCAGTAGATTTCAGTGTAAATCTGCACATAATCTATAAAGTGAAGCAAGAGGGTTGTGCAGTCTTTTATTTTTTCTCATTATATTTGAATGGAAGTTTGCTTGTAGAAACACTATGTAATTTTGCCTTAGCATCTGCCAAAAAACGTTGTGTCTGACTAGTGCAGTAGCCTATTGCTTTCAGCAGATTACTTGCATTACCTGTATGATGGTAAGGAAAAAAAAAAGTAATTTTCTGATCCTTTGCAGAAAATGTCAGTTCTCATGTTTCTTTTAGTTATTCTCTTTTTGGAAGTGGGTGTGGAAAGTGAATGAATTATGGTTCTGTCACGACAAAAGAAACAATTTGTTTCTGAGAACTTAACCTGCAAATGAGCACCAGAATTTTTCTGAAAGCATATTTAGAATCTATACAGCAGTTCAGCTTCACTGTGGTGAGAATGGAATAAGCACAATACTTTTAAACTTTTTGCTGGGTTAACTGATTAAATCACCTCTAAAGTGAATGGGTGAGAAAAGGATTTGAAAATGGAAATTTATTACTAGATGCTACGAAACATTCTGCAAAATGGATGGAATTGTATGAAGCCAAGAATGGGAGGGACTGCAGTATACTGCTGTTTATACATTTGTTTTCTTAAACTCTCATGTTAAACTTTTTTTTAGATATGATTGGAAGATGACAAAGATTGCTGTGCTTTATATAACATAAAGTAGCTCTAGTGTAGTTGTACCATGGCAAAGTTTCACATGCTTGAAGGAAACCATGTGGATTTTTATGATGTTAAAACTTAGTCTAAAGTTCTTAAATGCTACTGTAGACAGTTTGGATACTGTATTTTGTAGCTCTCAGCTAGGGATCCTGGATAACCCCTTAATAAAAAACAAACAAAAACCCCCCCAACAAAGCAAAAACCAACCAACCAAAATCAATCAAAAAGCTGTACTTCAGTTAGTGTAACCTTTTGGGGCAGTTCTGCTTAAGTAAGGGTGAGTCTCACCAGATCATATTCTATAAATTATTAGAAAGCATGAATTGCTTGAAATTCAACAGAAAGGCTGTAAGGTTTCCCTGTATATCCAGGAGATATGCTCTGAAAGAGTCGTCTCCCTGAAAAACAGAAATTGTTGTGAAGAGTCCAAGTGGTGGGTTGCTAACCCATTCGTCATGTAAGCCTTTCTACTAGAGAGTGCTTTGGGAGTCCATTTTATTTTGATTGTAAATGGGGGAAAAGTTACTTCCCACTGTTCCTCTAATTCATGCAGGGGAAAAAGGGATAGTACTTAGGAAATTTTCTTTTAATTAAAGGTAGAAATTATGAATTTACTCAAATCCCTGCCTTCAGCTTACTCTGTCCACAAATTACAGTTAGTTTGTTGGCTCATCTATTTTAAATTTAGAGTGGGGATGTTTGTGTGTGCAGAGGTATGTATCAGTTGGTTGAGGTTTTTTTCCCCCTCCAGTATTTCATATAATGCTGCAGAACTTTTAACTGCAGGCCTTTCTTCTTGACTAAAGTGCTGGCTGGAAATTTGAAAATTGTTCTCATTTCCTCCTTAACTGATGATATAACAGCTTGTATTTACCTAGTGATTGCTATAAGGTAGCTTTCAAATACATTTCTATTTCCATACAGAATTGCTATTGCATGCTTATTTATCAGCTAATATTTCTGGACATGTTTTGTGATTTCATAGAAGTTCTATGTCAATTGCTATATAACCTCTTATATCACTTGTGCACACTTTCTTTTCTGTAAGTGAGAGTTCTCCTCTTCATATTGCCATTGTTATTGGCAGTATGACTAAGTAAAGCTGAGACATTTAGAAAAAAATTCAGTATTGGTGTGACCAAACAAATCTTTATGAAAGTGTGCAAAATCCTTAACTGTCTTTGAAAGCACTGAAAAGTTTTACACAAAAACTATGATTCTCACTAAGGCAACAACCTGCAGAGATTGTCTATATATCTTTGTACTTCTCAACTGGAAAACAAATATATAAGTATATACATGTACACACTCTAACATTAAAGGGCAAGATCCCCAAAATTACACTGAGAATAGCTTTACATGTCTTACTTAAATTAGGTCACAGAATACTCTCATTATATATGTTCTATATACAGAGAATATTTTGTCTTCATTTAATTTCTATTGCTCATGAGCTATAAAGAGACATACTGCAGAGCTGATCACATATCTTGTTATGTGATTGGCTATGTAAGAGTAATACATTCTCTCTGAGCTCTATGACTGGAATATTCTATGCATACACATTCAGAAGATCTTGACTTCTCAGTATCTCTTCTTTAGCTGTCTGCTTGAGCTTTCCTCTGCTCTCATCTTTCCTTCATTTCTCCTGTGGCCACTTCTGTTTCCTATTGTCTGTCTTGCCATTTATAACTCTTTGTTTATGCAGAGATTATTATTGCAGTGAGAGTTTTTAAAAACAGCTTAGACAAGCATCCCTCTGGAATAGCATATAAGTATTTGATCTTTTCCTTGAAGATGGCTATTGTCCATTCCAGTTCTGTATTTTTGTGATTCAAAGTCGTTTGTAGATTACTATCTGTCATAGAATGAGCACCCCATCCCGAGCCCCCCTAAGATAATCAAACATATGGATACAAGTAATTTGGACTGTAACATATCTACATGCATGAATGCATGATGTGTTTTCATGGGGCAAGAATTCACTACTGCTCAGAGTGGATAAAATTTATTTTGTAGTCTGCTTCTGTGTAAAACTAACATGAGAAAGAATAGAATGAAAAAAATAGGTATTAAATGGGGAAAGGAAGTATACTGCAAAATCTGACAACAGTCAGGTTATTACCAGTTGGTTTTGCTGAACAAAACCAGGATGCCTATGCTGTCTTTCTACACACAGTTAAAATACTCTAACAGCTATATTTATTTTTTATCCTGCAGCTAATTTGACTTCAGAGGGATTGAAACTGAAGGATATTATTTTGGTTCATCTGTATATGAAGAGCATGAAAGATTTCAGTGTTATAAACTCAGTTTATGTGACAGAATTTGATTTGTGTCCACCAGCAAGGTAGGATTAGACTACTGCTATAGTATATTTATGATGCGCTGTAATAGACTGAATTATTGTTTCCATATATGTGAAGCATCTTACCAAATGTTTGTGTCTCACAGAAGAAGACTTTTTCTGCCTTTTGGAGTATTAAGATCACAGCTGCTCATGTTCAAAACACTAGGGTTAGAAATTCCTGCTTTAATATATGCCATAAAGTTTACAAATGCCCCCCCATATGGACTTACAGAGGCATAATACATGGTTAGTTCTTTTTGACTTGATTGAACCGACAGCTGTTTGTATTGCTGGGATTTTATTTGCTTTTCTTTTTTGTTTGCATCCCTTGACCTGTTGGCAGTGATTCTCTGAATGCAGCTCAGGATATCATCAACCCTCTTTGCCACAAAGGCACATTGTTGGCTCATGTTCAAGCTGGTGTCCATCAGGAACCTCCAGTCCTTCTCTGTAAAGCTGCTTTTGAGCCAGTGGGCCCACAGAATATACTGGACCTTGGGTTTGTTCCTTCCCCAGGGGTAGGACTTGCAGCTTCTCCTTGCTGAAATTCATGAAGTTCCTGTGTACCTGTTTCTTCATCCTGTCAAAATCCATGTGGATGGCAACTTGCCAAAGATACACTGCCCCATCATACAGATTATGAATGAAGATGTTGGACAGGAGTGGACCCGGTATAGGCTCCTGGTTGTTCACCTGTGAGACTTTGTGCCGCTGATCCCACCCACTGAGCCTGGCTGTTCAGCCAGTTTTTACTCCACTTCACTCTCTGCACATCCAGCCCATACATCAACAACTTCTCTATGAGTGCGTTATAGGAGAAAGTGTCAAAAGCATTACTGAAGCCTTACTACCAATATCAAGTCTTCCTAAAAGCGATGAGGTCTGGAACCTTCTAGGTCTTTGTGACAAATATAACTCACCTTGTTCTATTTATTTTGTTAAATACAAAAGCAAAATTGCTATCTGAGCAGTTGCTTGAGATTCATATCACGAGATACTGACAGTTGTTTCAAAACTGCACCAATATGTATTTAGGCTGTTTCTTTTCTTCCCTTGCCTATATGACTTGGCTCTGGTTGAAGACAAATACTGGATTAGATAGATCTTTGGCTTGATCCAATGTGGTTGTTCTTAATGTTTTGTGTTTCCCTCAGATAATCACAGTTAATGGATAGCTTAGCTGCACTTCCATGTTCAGTAAGAAGTCAAATATGAAAATAAATTAGACTGATAATAACACTTTTATTCATAGATCCACAAAACATAGTTTTTTCAATATCTTTTGTACACAATCTTCTATGTTGCATCCAAGTCTATGTCTGAAATAATGAAACTGCTTGGTGGTTTAGGTGTGCAGTATGTGATTCCCGTGTTGTTTGGGTGTGATGGGTTTTTTGCCATTGGAAATTGGATAAAAAACACCTAGCCCATGATTTTTTTTTAAATTGTGTGTCAAAACTAATTTTCTGTTTGTATTTTTTGTTGCCTTGATCAAAATGGCTTATTTCTTTTTACAGTAATTGGTAATTTCTTACAGTAATTTTTTATGCTTCTGAGATAATATGCTGAGAATGCAGAACTGATATAGCTTGAAAAATTTCACTTGAATCATAGGTTAGTACAGGTTGTAAGGGACCTCTGGAGGTCATCTAGTCCAACCCTGCTCTGAAAGCAGGGTCAACCCTGCAGTCATACCTCTTGTCTTCTTCATATTTTTAAAACCAACTGTTCAGCAATTTTCTAATGAAAAATACTGTATTTTATACTCTTATTACAGAATATGAAGTGTAATAGAGGCATGTGAATATTAAGTGTAGCAAGACAAATAGTTCAAAGGCATTGTTAAGATAATCATCATAGACTGACATTCCACTACACTTGCTTCGGTGTCAGACCCAAAGAAAGCAGAGAGAAGCTTCTTCAGGATGGTGACTGTAGACCAGGATTATTAAATCACAGAGAAATGGGAGTGTCGGCTGTGTGTGCCTTCAGAGGAGGGATCTAATCCCAGTTGTAAAGTACACAAAATTATTCTTCGCTTCTATATGTCTTAGGTTCTCTTTATAATACTCAACTTCTCCTGATTATCTGTCATTTCTTATGCCTGCATGTTTTAGGCCTCCACATTTGCATAGCCAGCTACATAGCCTTCCAAGATAACAAGGTAGAAAGATTAGAAAGTTGTGGGAAAATGTTTTTTTAGTATTCTTTTTATGGAGCAAACAGTTTTCAGAGCATTATAGAATATCCTGAGTAGGAAGGGACCCACAAGGATCGTCAAAGTCTAGCTTATGGCCCTGCACAGGACACATTAAGAGTCACACCCTGTGCCTGAGAGCATTGTCCAAATGCTTCTTGAGCTCTGTCAGGCTGGTGCTGTGACCACTGCCCTGGGGAGCCTGTTCCAGTGCCCAGCCACCCTCTGGGTGAAGAACCTTTCCCTAATATCCAACCTAAACCTCCCCGGCACAACTTCAGGCCGTTCCCTCGTGTCCTGTCACTGGTCGCCACAGAGAAGAGATCAGTGCCTGCCCCTCCTCTTCCCCTCACAAGGAAGCTGTAACTGCAAGGAGGTCTCCCTTCAGTCTTCTCTTCTCCAGGCTGAACAGATGAAGTGGCCTCAGCTGCTCCTCATACAGCTTCCCCTCCAGGCCTTTCACCATCCTCCTGGCCCTCCTTCGGATGCTCTCTAACGCTTTATATCTTTCTCATACAATGGCTCTCAGAACTGCCCCAGCACTCGAGGTGAGGCTGCCCCAGTGCAGAGCAGAGTGGGACAATCCCCTCCCTTGCCCGGCTGGCGATGCTGTGCCTGTCCACCTCAGGACACGGTTGGCCCTCCTGGCTGCCAGGGCACTGCTGACTCATACTCAACTTGCCATTGACCAGGGTCCTCAGGGCCCTTTCCACAGTTTATGTTGCATATTTGTTTATGTTGCATTTTGTCCTGAAGAAAAATTATACAGCAGTTTGCATGGTTGCATCATTGCATTATGTACAGAGGCCTGGTTGTGGAAGTTCTCACAAGCAGTATGCTGGAAGCACTGACTTGGGTGTGGATCTGCAATAAATTTGCAAAATTGTCTTGAAAATTTACCAGCCCAAGCAGAAAATCCATTCATCCATGCTTATGATGATGGTAATGAGGAAAAACTACTATATTTACATGTGAGAGGTGGGGAGAAAAATAGTTTTCTTAGAAGAAATAAGCAAGATGAGAAGAATTTTATAAGGCTATGTTACATGATATGTAAAGAGAACAAGTAATTTTTTGTTGGATTCCTGCTGGGAGCTAAATTACTTTTTTATGCATGGACTGCAAATATAATTATTTTCAGGCTTTGAAATGTTGATTTCCCCACACAGACCCTCAACCCCCCTGCTTTTTAACTGGCCACATGCAACACACGTCTGTCTGTTCATCAAGACACTCACTCTTCCTTGGAGGAAACAAAAGTGAACTTTATAAATGAATGCTTAAGTAGATTTTTAGTCCTGTCATATGACTATATCTGTCATGCAACTTAAAGTATAGCAGAAAAATATGCTAGTATTACAGATAACCTGTGAGAAGGTTGTAAAGGAACTGTAAGCTGCTGCTTTTTAGAAAACTTTGACACTGTCTCTCACAGCATCCTCATAGGCAAACTCAGGAAGTATGGACTGGATGAGTGGACAGAGAGGTGGACTCAGAACTGCCTGAATGGCAGATCCCAGAGGGTCATAATGAGTGGCACAGGGTCTAGCTGGAAGCCTGTCACTAACAGTGTGCCCCAAGGTTCAATATTTGGCCCAGTATTGTTTAATTTATTCATCAATGACTTGGATGAAGGTGCAAATCTCTCCTCAGCAAGTTCACTGGTGACACCAAGCTGGGGCAAGCGTCTGATACCCCAGAGGGCTGTGTAGCCCTGCAGAAGAACCTCTACAGAGTGGAAAGATGGACAGAGAAGATCCTTCTGAAATTCAGCAAAGGAGAGTGCAGGGTCCTGCACCTGGGGAAGAATAACCCCATGGACCAGTGCAGGCTGGAGACTGAAGTGCTGGGAAGCACCTCTGCAAAGAAGGACCTGGGAGTCCTGGTGGACAAGAAGCTGTCTGTGAGCCAGGAGTGTCTTTGAAAAGATAACAGTGTTAATGCTAGCAGGTTATTGTGATACCCTTACTTTTGATATATGATCCTGGCAGAATTTCCTAAGATAGTGTCCAGACATAAAAAAGCAGAAAATAAATGTTGAACGTTGGTGCAAGCAAACTTCTGTTTGAAAAAAATAATTATCACGTGTTTTCAGAGTATGTGTGGAAACGCTGTTACCTGATGGAGTGCTGTTTTGCATTGACTGCCTTGCACATAAGTATGACATGGCAACGGATGATGTAGTACATGATGAAAAGCTGGTCATGCACGTACAGAGCATTTCCCACTGGGCACCCGCCAGTATAGGACCTTACAGTCAGTCCATCAAGGTAGGAATTTTTGTTACTTCATGTGAAATATATGCCCCTTTACTGAAATGAATAGAGTTATAAAGTCACCTTCTCTCTCTTCCAAATGTGCAAAAGAAAATATGTAAAAAAAAAAAAACAACAGCATTTTGAATTTATGTTTTTAAAACTTATAGGCAACTTAACTCTCATCAGTTCTTCATTTTGTGATAATAAAACTGTTTAAATTATTCTTTTCAGAGAATCTCAAGAACAGCACACTTCTGTTGTATATTATAATTAGAGAAAAAACCTGTCATACATATACTTTTATAATCTGCCTAGAATATAAACAGAATTTAGGAACAGCTGAGGATATTTCAGTTTCCTTGTTAAAGCTCAAACTTTTTTATAGGTAGAGTCAATCCTAAAATGCTTATTTAATTAAATCCTTTTTGAGGCTCGTCGCGCTGCTTAACCATTTAAGAGAACATCAAAGTTGAAGAACTGTTCTATTTTTCAAAATAATAACAAACTGAACAGAATATTACATACTATTTAGAAGTATGAAAAGGAGGCAGTGAAGTATCATGGAAAAGTGGTCCAAAATTTTGCATTAAAATATTTATCTTAATATGGTATTTTTTTGTCCTGCTACTACCATTCTGACACTTGGTGAACTGTCTCAACCTTTTCTATTGCAAAAAATAATGCCTATCTACCAGTACTCATCTCGTGTAATACATTGTCCAGTGTTGTGCAGACTGATATAAGCAAGATATTATAACATCTGTTTAAATTTCCTGAAATTTTTTGAGTCTGCAAACCTAGTATATTGTCCATGCAATTGTACTTTGTTTTGTCTTTGTACTATTTTACAGATCATTTCTGTAACAGGAACAGTATTTTGCTTCAGAAGTTCATGTGGAATTTGTTTTATTTTCAGGAGGAAATGTTGGTAGATTACTATGTGAATCTTGTTGTTACAGGAGGGTGGGTTTTTATCATCTCTCTATATCCATTTTTCTTGAGAAAGCAGGAAGTTGGTTTATTAAACTTTATTCCATTCAGTCTTACACTTTAATGATCATAACTATCATATCATGCATAATCCTTTAAAGATTAAAATTAATAAGCTTTACATCTTTGTTTTTTGGAGAAACTTCTCTAACATTGCAACTAATCTCTATATCCTGGAACTGGCATCAACTAAATTCATAAAAGTGTGTCAACTGAAAATTGCTTCAGTAACCCACTGAAAAATCTCACGCTGCAAATGTCAATAAGCAGGTACTGCTAGGTCTTCTGGTGGTATGGGACAGTCAACATGCCTGAGCAAAAGTTCATATCTCTTCAAATATAGTGTAACCAGTAATGCTGATCAGCAATTCAGACATTAAGGAAAATTTTTCACTGGTGTGTTTTGTTTTGCTTTTTCTTTTACCCTCAAGAGAACATTTTAGTTAAGTTTATCTTTTTAAACATGAATTTTCCAAAATTAAAATCTTCTTTGGATGAATATTCAGAACTTCCTAAGGCTATGTATGGACAGGTATTAAGCTTTTAAGGTCACCAGCAGAAGTAAGCACTTCAGTATATTTTAGGAATGGAAGATATTTTCCAGAATAAATAAGGAAGGGACAAAAGTGGGATTTTGAACCTTGTAGTCAACAAAAATTTTTTGAAATTATACAAATTTTATGATGATGAAATGTTTATTAGTCTTTTATGATTGAGGAACAGAAGCCTAATGATCCTAAAACAGTAAATGTTTGTTACTCTTCTGTTGTATATCTGTAGAGTTTGTTTATTTTTTCCTTGACAGCAATTGGACACTTAAATTTTTGTCTTTTCAGTCCAATATGAAGTTTTGTGGACACTGGGGAGTCATTATGTATTTTTGCACAGTGTTTTTGCTGAGTTCAGAATAGACCACAGACTCATATTCAGGATATTGCAAGCTGGGATTGATGTGCCCTGGCATGTAAGAGCAGAGCTGGCCGCAGGAAGATGTAGGTAGTTCATGCAAACTATGGAATTCACACTTCAGGCTCAGAAACCACGCTGTAGAGCATCATTTCAATTCAGTAGGGATCTTTCAGGATCTTGCCAACAGTGCTATGAGAACAAAAAGTGAAGATTTGGAATTTACTGTGAGAATGTCCTGACCTCAGTTTGATAGACACCAAACAACAGTGGCAGAACAAAATTTGGATTTTCAAATTACTTATAGTAAAATTCATCTTCTTTTGGATTAACATTCTTTCTCTTCTCAGATTAACATTCTATAAAAACAACTTCGGTGTTTCTCCTTGTAAGAAGTAGACATGAACTGTTCGAAGATACAAGACATAATGTATTTTGTACATGTGCCAACATATATGCATCTATTACTTGATTATGTCTGCCAAAACCTTTAACTTGCCTCATGACCTCAGTTCTTTCCCTCTGAGAGCTGCCAGATCCCAGTTTCCACCATCCTTGAGGCATCTTTTCCCCTTTTTTTTCCCACTATCTTAACCCAGTAGCTTCCTTCGTGTCCTTTCCTTTTGTGATTCTGCAGCAGTTTATTATATTATACCATATCTAGTAATATGGGAATAGAACACCTTCCAGTGAGTGGGGGGAAAAAAGTGGTAGTCAACTGTTCTGAGTCTAAATAATGTTCCTTTAGGTTTGATACTTGGGATGGTATTCTCAGCATTTTAGTCAACAACTCGGACAGTACCATACCTAGCAGGATTGTGGATTACAGTAATCTGGATAGTGCTTGATGCATTGAAGGGCATGGCTGCCATTCCAAGGTACCTAGACAAGCAACTGATAACAGAAGCCTGACGAAATTGAACAGAAATGATGGAAAAGTCCTGTGTCTAGGACAGAATAGTCCCATACAGCAGTATAGGAAAGGAGCTGACTATTTAGATAGCAGATCTGCAAAGAAGTAACTAGAGCCCATGATTGTCAGCATTCTAAATGTTAGTTGGAAGTTCACCATTGCAGCAGTGAAGGCTGACTTAATACAAGGCAGTAATAGCAGGACTGTAGCAGGCAGGTCTTCAAAATCTGACTGCACAAGGCCCTCATCAAACTGTTCTAATGTCTGTTAGTCCTGCTCTAAGCATGAAGTTGAATTAGGTGACTCTAGAAGTCCTTTCCAACTTAATCTTTTTTTACATTCTACACTTCGTATTAAAATTACAGATTTATTGACAGAGTACCAGAAAGGAAATATAATTATAGAAAAAAGGAAGTCGTTAAAATAAAATTGCTCTTCAGGTAGTGGAGACCATTAATGATGCTGTATGGAAGAGCACTTAAGAGATAGTAATTTTTTTGTAGACGAAAGCAAGCAAGTTGTACTCCAGTGCCACTGGCATGCGCACTATTGTGTAAGAATATAAATGTTGTTGTTGTTTCTTCCCTAGGCATTGCCAGAAAAAAATATATATATAATATTAGGGCAACTTGAAGACTTCTAAATTGTATGGAGACCGTAAGTATGCAAGTCAAGAAACAGTGGGACAAAACTGAACT